>JBBPCX010097851.1:0-23578 GCA_037974365.1 Hydrocynus forskahlii
TTGCAAGGAGACAGAACTCCTGACAGGTCCTCCCCCCCCAACCCCCCCCCCCCCCAAAAGGATGATTCGGCCATGCGTTGGTAGATGTGCAGACAAAGCTGGATGAGGCTGTCAAGGGTGGCGGGGCGCTCATGTCCGGCGAGTTCATCCTTTAGGCGAGAAGCCAGTCCCTGATAATAGGCTGTCTGGAGCGCAGAGTCTCACCAGGTGGTCTGAAATGCCAGGGTCCTGAAATAGAGGAAATTACTTTTTAATTGTTTGGCTGAAAAAGGCTGTTAATAAAATGAACGACTGAACAGAAAAGTTGCTCTATAGCACATGGCCACATTAAACACAAAATAACAAATATGACATGCTAATGTAGACTTTCCAGCAAACATACATTCACCAATTTAAATAATTCTGTAAGTATCCTGAACTTCCCATCCCTGAGTAACTGTTTAATGCTGGTTTGTTCTAGTGAAGTGGAATCTGAATGACGAAGAGCAACACCGCCAGCTGAACATTATGGAGAATATTGCCACAGGCTGCGTCTTCATCGTTGTGGTGATTAATGTCTTCATCACAGCATTTGGGGTTCAACGTCCTAACCAGAATTAGTAACGTGGGAATTCAAAGATACAGGCAAGCCCTATAAGCACGCAAGCATACACGCACATACAGCAGGAGATGCCTGAGATCAGGCAACAAAATTTCAGTAAAATATGTGACACCACTGCTCAGTGTACTTGATGATACACTGCAAATAAACAATGAGTGTATGTGTGTGCATCCATATGTATTTGGAAACCAAGCTTTAAAGTGCATTAAAGAAGGACCTCACATCAACATCCTGATACTGTCAGGGTTCCCCTTTCTCCACGAATGAGGCCAGGTGCAAACGCAGACATTCATTTTTCGTTCTTTATTTAAACAAAGCAAAAACAAAAGGCACGATGGCTACAGAGCTCAATATACTAAACAAAAGGAGACTGGGAATCAGAAAGCAAGCCAGCATGATAGACGGTGGACCGACAACTAAGGTCCACCACAAAAGAACTTAAATACTTAACACAAAACCCCAAAACCCAATCAAAACTCCAGCATTCTTTCTCCTGAGCACACCGGCAGCTGAAACACATAATAAACAAATTCAAACCCGGTGTGCTCAGGATTTCCCAACCAAAAGGACCCGGGCAGTACCACGACATGACAGAAACAGACTGCAATATTGAATCACATTTATGAGGATGTGGCAGGGTAATTTCAGGATCACTGTGCCTCAGACCAGTGTGTGTGTGTGTGTGGGTTTGTGTATGTGTGTGCGTGTGACTAATTTTAAACTGGATTAGACTGTTTCTACATACGAGTGTTCAGTGTATGTAAGGTGGCAACAAGGACCCTTTTTTTCCACAGGTCAAGTGCATGAAAACAGAATTGCAATGCAAATGTGTGTGTGTGGGACAAGCTCAATCCTGGTGCACAGCGGTGCAATTAAATTGTAAATCTAACCCTAACCTTAATTTCAGGAAATAAAAAAGTTAGTTTTACAAAATGAAACTTCTAACAAATAGCAAAGATCATATTTTCACATGTTATTGTAGACCACACTACAAAGAAATAAATCCACAGAGATTTGTTTAATTTATTTACGTCTATGCGTGTTTATGATAAATAAGATCGAACCTATGGGGCAAAAGGCCCCCTTTACCACACTGGCCTAGAAATATTCGTTTTAGTTAGAGTTTTATCATAACTCAAAGCTGTTCACTGACTAGGCATTTTGCTCTGCCATCACTTATGATATTCTTTTTTTGCGCTATAAAAAGAAACCAGTCAGTGGTCAGTTGTCTCCCATAAATAATATGACTTTTCTAAACTTAACCCCAACTGAAAAGAAAGGCTTTTACTCTCTCTGTTAAAAAAATTACAAAGTCAGAACCATTTTGTTGGTACTGACATTGCAGATTAGCCGTTTATCTGAAGTCACACACACACACACACACACACACACACATTCACTCAGTAACTCCCTCACTTAATGTGGCTACAGACCGACTAGAATGCTTTCTTCTGCTTATAAACAGCAACAGTGCTTTACAAACTTCAAAACAATTTTCATTTAAACGTTCAAAACTGTTTATTTATTAAGGTGACATTAATTAGGATTAACTAATTAACAAGTTCATTTTAGCATTTGTTAGCTGAAGAAACTCCCACAACCACCTGAATTGTGTAATATGGACCATGTCGGTCTGTGGGAATGGTTGGACTTTTTGACCAATTGATATAAAGAACTAAAGTATCCAAGGTAAATATGATATAAAGTATATAAAGGTATATACTAGCAAGGCACTGATCAGCATGTAAATACATCAGCATGTATACTGATGTATTTACATGTATTTACATTCTGATCATCAACACTGATCAGCATGTAAATACATGCTATGTGAGTTCTTTCCATTACTGGGCTTTCTGTAAAGCAGTCAAGCACCATGGACTCTCACTTCTGTGTCATAATGTAACTAGCACAGCCTATAGACGGATGAATTGTGGGAGTAAAAGTGTAACTTTACTCGAAAACCATACAAAGACTAAAACTGTTCGTAGAACAAACCAATGCCAAATATTTGGAATCAAAATAGAGTTCAGCAAGTTACCCACCCACTAAAACAATATTTACAAAATGTACACAGATGTTTTGTGAATAATCAACAACAGTATTTGATAAACCAGGTTTGGCAGAATGAATATTAAAGAGTATGCTTTTTTGTCTCCTTTTCTTCTTCATTCCAACTTGTTTCCATTCTCTCAGTAGGACAGAAGTATCTGCCTAGTATGCTGGGCCAGTCCAGACACTGTATAGCTGAAGACAGAACCAGTCACAACCTTCCCCTCTGAAAAAGACAGAAAACGTAATATAAGGACACAAAGAAATACAGAAAAAAGAATATAAATGAATCAATTAATTATGATTAAAATAGTAGTAATGATTTCGGACAGGCTCTCAGTCGATCATGAGTTTGTTCCCCAGTGATGCCACAGGCGTCCAAGAGAGTGTAGCTAACCTTGCTCTCTTGTTGCGCAAGATTGCCCCCCCCCGCTTAGCATGATGCTACCTAGCATCAACATCTGTTAGGTGACATAACACAATTGTTTAGAGTTATCCACTAAGCCTTTTGAGCTGCCCAGTGATGTTTGAAAAGATGTGGTGCCATTTCATGTGACTTCAAGGAATCACATGCTAGCCTTCTCCCTCCCAGTACTGGTGGCATTATGTGACTGGGGGTGTCCTAGCTAGTAGATGGAAATTTACATAAACTGGGAAGAATGCATTAAATAAATAAAAAAACTGTGGGCCTTACCTCTGTGATAATGAGAAAAAGCAAGAGTCAAAGCCTTACCTCTGTGATAATGAAGAAAAGCAAGACCCAAAGCTATGCTGAAACAACAGAGGAAGAAAAGAGGACCTGGTGGAATTACAGAAAAAAGGTAGAAGTAAGGTTTGGTAAGAAAGACTGCTATAAATAAATGAAGACAAATTGAAAAACGGGACATTCTCAAAGAAATGCCAACAACAGGAAAGCAAAAGTCTAATGCTTGAAAATCTGATGTGCACTAACACACATACAGTGCTAATCATAGCTCACTTTTTATATTAAATTGCTACAAAATCTGGAAAATATTGACTTTTTTGTTCATCTGTACATCTTGAGGCAAATCAGTGAGAAAATGTGAATGTGGGTTTACCCCTGCTGTTAAGCACATAGCGCTCCTTGTGGAAGGGTTTAAGGTTAGTTCCACTTAGCTCTGGGGCCTCTGTGGACAAACAGCATGGGCTAGTATTAGTCCCTTAAAGGCAAGATCAAGAGCTCAAAAATATGCACAGAAAATTAATCTACAACAGCTGTAAGTCGCATAAGGTTGTGCATGAAATAGCGCTGCCCTGCCTTCTGTCAACAGCAGAAACGCCTATGAGGAGATCAGCAGGGACAGCTTGTATTTCTCAGCTATTCAAGTTGGCGAATGACCAAATCTGACACTGGCCATATGTTGCTTAATTAAAAAAACAAATTTACTGATCATACAATTTCACATAAACTAAATGTCCATAAGTATCCAGACACCTCTTCTAATGAATGATTTCAGCTTCTTTAAGGTGGAGACATTGCTGACAATTGCACACACAATCTCCAAAGAATGGCACAAAGAAAGTGATGTGAAGCCCAGCGCCAACCATCAGCTGGAGGTCAGCATTGGGCTGCGGAGGAGTGGAACTGTGGTCTCCTGAGTAATGGTGCTTCATGCATACTTTTGGGATGATTTGGCGTGCAATTTGTGAACTAACTATCCAGTACCAGTACTTGTTCTCAGTAATTCTCTTGTGTGTCTAATTCAATTAAATCCTCACAGTCATCTTTCAACATCTGGTATATACATCTTCCCAGAAGAGTAGTTCTTGCAGCACCGCGGTGAACTCAGAAACAGAAAGAGGTGTCTACAAACTTTTGGACATGTAGTGTGCTTCATGCAAGCGAATGCAAAGGGGAGAGCAGGGGCGGACTGGGACTTAAAAACAGCCTGGACTTTCTTCACCAGCTGGCAGAGGTCTGCGTCTCGGCTGAGAAAGACAGGCCGACGGCCACCGTGCATTGGACAGCCTTTCTTTTCCAGATCGCACAGATTGCCAGTCCGCCACTGACTCATCTTGAGTGTTTCTATTGTTTTTCGTTTTATTCTTTTAAAGCCCAGTAATTTTATTACTGTAAATTAAATTAAAAGAGACTGTTGAGCTCAGTCACCGTCCAGTGTCTGCTTTAATAAGACGCGCAGCTGATCAATAGTAAATTATTGAACTGTAAAAATTCTTGGTGATTACCCCTACATTTTACTGTATTTTTTTTAACTAAAAATTACACAAATTTATTACTGTATTTACCTATTTATATCAAAGAAAACGACAGTGCATACCAAAGAAAATGCCCGTGCATGAATTACAGTGAAGTCTGTATAGGCTTACCTTTATATATTCGTTAAGGGTAATGTATTGAGTTTAAAACGAAATTAAAATGTTTTGGGAGCATATTTGGGGTATATTTAGGGATGACACTATAAAAATGGGCATTTTAGGCATTTTGTTTAACCAAAACACAACAACGCGTTTTTTCACTATCTGCGGGTGCTCTTGCAGCGTAAACCCCACGAAAAGCGGGGGATTACTTTACTAAGCTTATATGTATGTGTGGGTAGTTCACACAAACATATTAGCAATAGGCAAACAATTTGAAGTGGGTGTCCATGTGTGTGTATGAAGATATGAATGTGTGTACGTCTGGCTGTCCTTACCTCTGCGATGCACACGAGTGGGCAGGCTAAGGTAAAGGTCTTCATTATGAAGATGTAGCGCTCGATAAAACTCATGACATGCCTCCTCTCCTCTTTCTTGCAGATGCTTCAGTAATTCAGCCAATCGGGTGGCAGCAGGCACACCCAAGCTACGGAACTATAAGGACAAAGGAACAGAATTTGTTGGACTTTAAGTTACTCCTTGTTTTTTGGACAGTTAAATTATTAAATTTGTCACTTAGGGCTGCAGAATAAAACATGTCAATCATTACTGGGATTTTAGCTTTTGCACTAATGATATATGCAAATTAGCCTTCTAACCAAACACATACTTTTCTACTGGTGGGAGTATCAATAATCAATCACAGCTTCAGGTTTTTATTCTGATTAATGAAGTCGTTCATGTAATCCCTCAAAAATAAGTCAAAATAATGAGTCTTCAATTTTGACTCATTATTATTACAATTATTAATAGAGTTTTTATTAAAATCAAGTGCAAATGTTTGCATATGTTTGGTTTGTACATACTTTGGTTGATACAATAATGAATAACTATATGTTAATAAATGTTGAATTACACATCCATTACAGAAAACGCACTTAAATACTCAATTACTGTTTATTTTAGGGATGCAACGATACAAGTACAAGTATTTTTATTTGTGTACTTGCCGATACCAAGTACCGATACCGATATTTCTTAGAATGGTGTCCATGCAAGTGTAAGTAATTTGGAGACTGGTTTTATTTTCTCTTCTACAGATTATGACAAGCCTACCCTTAGCAAAAAGTAGTATACTTTAAGTTTTTATTACATTTTATTACATTTTATTAAGTATGCTTGAGTATAAGTATAGCAAGTGTACGGACCATGTACTTGTAGTGTACTAGAAAGTATACCAATTTAATACTCCTTCTGACTAAATTAGAATTTTTAAGTTTGTATACTTCAAGTATACTTTATAAGGCCATTTTAAGTTTACAAAAGTATACTTTATATACTTTCTTTATACTTATCAGTATAAGTCAAGTATACTTCACTATATTATTCTAAAGTATATAAAATATAGTACATAAAAAGTAAACTTCAAGTATACTGCCTCAGTTTTAGTATAAAATAAGTATACTCATAGTACACTTGAATAAACTACTTTTTGCTAGGGGAATAATAAGGCTAAATACAAAAAATATGAACAGAAGGCTATTCCAAGGCAAAAATAAACCGTTCATTCTGATTTGAACAAAGCTTTAAGTCTGCGGCACGGTTCAGTTAAACTCTTTATTGAACACAAAGCGCTCTGGATTCGCTTTGACTGTTTTCGCCTTCTAGGCTTGCAGTAGTAGTTAGTAGCGGTACAGCCCCGGAAGTCAGGCAGGACAACAAATCACATCCGCCCAGTGTGATCAGTTGATGTAGTGAAATAGGATATTGTTTAGTGGTATCGGTGCATGGTATCGGCAGTTCACACACGAATACGATTATGAGTATTTTAACGAAGTATCGGCCTGATACCCGATAGTGGTGTCGGTATCGGTGCAACCCTAGTTTCTTTATTCATTTTTATGTTAAACTAAGAAAATAAACTATCATGTCAAAATTGTCATGTCTACCAGGGGAAGGAGGACACGAATGCAGGAATCACGTTAGTACAGAGGTTTTAATAAGGAACTCAAAACAGCGCTCCATAGGAGCCACAACACAAATGCCGCTGAGTCATTAACCACAGCATTTCATTTAGGGCTCTCTTATAGATTATAGGTTATAGTGTTTTCCCGGGGGGGGGGGGGGGGGATTGCTGCATTTGGCATCTCACATGTTTGCATGTCACCCCCTAATATAACAGTTCTGGCATCCAGCATACAAGGCATTTCAAAATAAACTCGGCATCAGAAAGCATTTTGCTGGGGAGTTAGTTAGTGGGTCACAGGTAGACGTGCCCAGTTTTGGTCTGAGAGCCTGGTCCAGTTTGGCTGACCGCTGGCGCTGGGATCAGGGCCGGTTCTGACTTGGACCACCAGCTTAACTCCTAAATAATTTGCGTTGAGGTTATATTTTAGACCTGATGTACTCTGATGATACAAAAATTCCTTATTGCATGAACTGCAGAGAACAATCCTCCTATCAGCCGTTCCATCTGTCCGTTCTGTGTCCAGAACCGGAACAGGTAAAAGTCACGTGATGCAATTAATCAGCATTCATTTTTTTAACACGTTATTTTTCAGGTGATTCACTGATCGAAATGAACGTGTTACTTTGACACCCCTAATAGAAATATAAACAGGATAAATATAATTTAAATAACAATACAGTAATACAGTGTTAATTATTCTAGAATGGAACTTTCAAATCTACCTATAGGTACCCATATTGTAACTTGAACTTGACCTTTATATATATAATCTTGTAAATATGTGTTTGCAATAGTCTTACAGTGCAGACCTGTAAATATAGTCTTTATTGACACCTAAGATAAAGCAAATTAAATTTTTCCTGAACCTTTTTTCAAAGTGTATTATTTCCACAAACATGTTTTCTGTAGGCATACATGTTTCTCCAAATAATACACATTGGGAGTACCAATTTCTACAACTTCTGAGTACAATGGGACGTAGTGTTACTCTCCAACCATGTTCTAATCCAGAGGACTAGTTACACTCCTGAGGCTGGTTGCACAACAAGGAACAGCCTACAATACAATTAACTGAGGGAAAATTGCAATAAAACAGAAAATGCTCTGAAAGTAAGACAAAAGACTGCAAGTAAGCCTGTGACAGGTTTATACATTGTAGCAATATTGTCAGGTTTAAACATTGTATTGCTAGCAACAGATAGACTGCATTTCCGTAGAGAAAATGCAAAGTGTGCTTGCTCAAACTTAGCATTAGCATTAGCATTAGCGTCAACGTTAGTTTTAGCATTAACATTAGCATAGCATTAATGTGTGTGTGTGTCCCAATACTTTTGTCCATATAGTTTTGTATTACAGCTCTGTCCCAATACTTTTGTCCATATTGTTCTGTTTAAACAGGTGTGTCTAAAAATGAATGGAAGTGAATGGGGGGGAAAAGGGATGAGCTAAACACAAGGAAAAGACGAGGGCTGGTCATAACTGACCGCGTTTGTGAACAAGCACGCTATTCCAGATCGGGCCTGACGTTTCAGAGTTGGAACTATCTCGAAAGCCCTGGGAGGAGTAGGGGGCCAAAAAATGGGTGAACGAAAGAATAATAAAGAGAACTAGACAGCATATCCGCAGAGAAAATGCAAAGTGTCCTTGCTCAAATGCAGAACACAGCATTACCGTCAGCATTAGCAGTACCATTAGCATCAGCGTGAGCATTAACATTAAAATTAGCATAGCATTAGCAAAACATGAACATAATATTAGCATAGCATTAGCATTAGCGTTAGCATTAACATTAGCAGAGCATTACCATAGCATTAGTGTTAGCATAGCATTAATGTGTGAGTGTGTGTGTGTCTCAATACTTTTGTCCACATTGTTTTGTACCACGGCTCTGTCCCAATACATTTGGCCATATTGTTCAGTTTAAACAGGTGTGTCTTAGGGGGCGTGGCCTGAGGTCTCATACGAAGTTTCATAAGGTTTGGTCACTGTATGGAGCCTGAAAGGTTATTCTTCTTAAACTGCATTCATTTCAATGGAGTTAAAAATGAATGGAAGTGAATGGGGAAAAAGGGATGAGCGAAAGAAAAGGAAAAGAGTGCAGGTCATCACTGACCGCGTTTGTGTGTCGGGGAAGTTGGCCTGAGGTATCACATGAAGTTTGGTGGGTTTCGGACGAAGCGTGTCTGAGCAGGACTAACTGAAAGTTCAGGGCGCCAATACTTTTAGTCGGAAAAATGTGAATAATGAAAGAACAACAAGACGTAGCAAAAAGCTGTGAACACGCATGCTATTCCAGATCGGGCTCAATGTTTCAGAGTTGGAACAGTGTATTTATCTCGAAAGCCATGGGAGGAATAGCATGCCAAAAAACGGGTGAACGGAAGAAGAAGAATAAAGATAAAAAGAAGAACAACATTGTGCTTGCTCTGCAAGCACACTTATTAAAAGAGAATGTTTTCCTTCTCCTCTAGTAGGACCAACAAATGCACATGCCTGTCAGTCACTGAGTCACTGTCATGCCATTAGATCACCATCATCACTCATAAATGTAGGGCATGGAGAACAGACAGGGTGTTTAAAAGTCCATCTGAAAATAAAATGTGTTGTTCTTCATAAGTCTGGGTAAAAAGGAAAGTCTGCATAGTTACATACCTGGAACAGTTATAGAACTTAACACATGGTGGATTTTGGGTGATCCTGTCAAACTCCAATATATTCAAAGGATATACTTACTTTCTGTGCTTCTCTGTCTGTCAGTATTTGGGGGTAAATGCGATTCAGCTGAAGGACAAGTTTGTCCAGAAGCTCAGAGCTCACACGCTGCTCAGAGCAGAGGAACTGTGAATCTTGTTGCAGCTGTTCTTGGTACCTGTCTAAGAGGGATACAGAGAGCAGAAACTGACTAAGTAAGATGTTTTTCTCCAAATAATGGCACATTATCACATGCATGCTTCAAGCTGGCAATCCTGCTGCAGAAGATCATTAGAACCAGGAGAATTCAAACCTGATTTTTTGCTTCCTATTAGGAACCGGCTAAATGGTCCCTATTAAAAAGCACTAGTTTTCTATAGAACACATTTAGAGCCATCTAATGGATCTAGATGTGGAATATTTAACATGGGAGACCAGTTAAATCATTTAGATCATTTGTGATACCAACACACATTCAACCAAATGAGCATGCTGTGTCTGCACTGTGCAACAGCGCGACAAAACATTACCTGTCCTTTTGCACAAGTAGTCGTGGCCATTAGCCGCTAGCTAACTGGGTAAGGGTGTCATGGGTTTGTAACTCTGTCCAACGTTATTTCGTTTTCAAGTAAGTTATAAGGCTTTTCCCTGCCTTTCTGGAGGGCTTATATTTCACTAAAAATCTAATATGCATATCCACATAATTATGGATTATTATAATAAAAAACACACTGTATTTGAAAGAAAATACATTAAGAAACACATATTAGATTTATAATTCAAATTTGACAAAATGCTGATTTTACGGCAGCAAAATTATTGTATCGCTACAGTTTAAACATTTAATAAGCTTTCTGCCTTGCACAGAGTGGATAGTCAAGCAAACGGAATCATCATAAATACATTATTTTATATGTATTACTTTATTTTTTTATTCTTATTGCTTTATTAATATGACACAAGGAATAAATAATAAGGGATGGATTCTGGATCAGCACCATGATGCAAACTTGTGGCCATAGTATATACAGTTTTCTGGAGAAGGTATAAAACGTCACTGTATGTGCATGTGTGTGTGCGTGTTTTATGTGTTTAGATTCTTTTTAAATTATTACTCGTGATATAACATTGTCCAGACATGCCTCGAAAGGAGAGTAGGAGGAAACAGCGACAAAAGGAGCTATTCGATTCTTCATGAATGTGGGTTGTTGTTATTCAGCCTGGTTCTATGTGCCCCTTTTTAACTTTGAGCACTCATCCCTTCAAACATCTCTCCACAGCCCTGTTACTAACTATCATAATTGAAAAATCCAACAGGAACCAAAAGGAACTTCTGATGGTTTCTTTTTTTTTTTTGCAGCGGGAAAATGTTGTAGCTCAACTAAAGCCATGGGCTAAAAGACAGCAACAAGAAGTGTTTAATAGTTTAATAGTTTATTCTAGGGGTAAATCAGGCTTGACACAATTTCAAATGATCCCATACACTCTTCACTGTACATTCACTGTAGCCTAGCCATCACCTAAACTGTATTATAAACTGGTGTGAATAAGCCAGAATTACACTACATGAACAAAAGTATTCGGAAACACCTGTTTCCCTGGGTTTGGGCTAGGCCTCTTACTTCCAGTGAAGGCCAATCTTAATGCTTCAGCATACCAAGACATGTTGGACAGTGCCATGCTTCCAACTGACTGGCCCAACCAGAGCCCTGAACTCAACCCCATCCAACAGGGTAAACTGGCATTGCCCTCTCGTCCAACATCAGTGTCTGACCTCATTAGTGCTCTAAAGAATGAATGGGCACAAATTCCCAGATGCTCCAAAATCTTGTGGAAAACCTTCCAAGAAGAGTGAAAGCTGTTACAGCTGCAAAGGGAGACCAACGCCATATGAAAGTATACGTTTTTAATGCAACATCATTAAAGTCCCTGTAGGTGGAACGGTCAGGCGTCTCAATACATTTGTCCCTGTAGTGTACTTTGAACGAGTCTCTACTTGGCGATGAGAGAGTTAACTAAAAGAGGTTTAGCGTCCAGGTTTAGAAACCTCCCAGAGCCTAGCTGCACAGAGAAATCCTATACATATTCACTTCAGTTTACTGTAAAGGGACGGCTGGAGTACAGTGTAAACATGTAACTTTTGACATAACTACTGACCCACTATCAGTCGTAGGACGAGTGTTAGAACCCTTTTCGTGAGGCTGTTTCAGTTATGACAGTTACGCTGCTGAAATTTAGCGTGCCTTCACGCAGCCCAGTCTGTTCGTTTGAGCTTCTCCGCAAGATACACAAACATCCCACGCGCGGATTTTTTCAATACGCATGAGTTGAAGATCTGCGAATCTGTACTGGCCGAAGGAAGGCAGACCACACTTTCACCGAGTTGGTAAAAGGTCGGCAAAAAGGTTAGCAAGAAGCCAAAGCTCCCACGACAAGTGGCAAATAGCATTAAAGCCTGCTTTAAATTGAAGGAACACACTCGCTGAGTAACAAGAAGACATTTCTGAGAGGATTTACTGACCTGCCATTATGGTAAATCTGGAACTGCCGATTCGCCACTCGTTCGACTCCGACGTGACGGCGAAATGCGACGGAATTTACCGAAGTTTGCCGAACTCTAACGATTTAGTATGTTCCAAAATACGCTATATGGACAAAGGTATTGGGACACCTCTTAACACCCCAGTGCGCAAAGCAAGGTCCGTAAAGACATGGGACACCTCTTAACACCCCAGTGCGCAAAGCGAGGTCTGTCAAGACATGGTTGGGGTTGGATGAGTTCGGGGCAGAAGAACTTGACTGGACCGCAGAGAGCCCTGACCTCAACCCCATTCAACAGCTTTGGGATGAACTGGAACAGAAATTACGAACGGAGACTCGTCCAACATCAGTGCCTTACCTCAGAAACACCACAGTTCCCACAGAAACACTCCAAGTGGAAAGCCTTCAAAGAAGAGTGCAAGCTGTTACAGCTGCAAAGGGGGACCAACTCCTTATTAACTATGTATTTAAAAGGAATGTCATGAAACTCCCTGTTGTAATAGCCAGGCTTAATAGCCAGGCGTCCCAATACTTTTGTCCTTATAGTGTACATTGAAGTGACCTTCAGGCGCACAACCTAATTACATTTTCTAATATTTTTCATACAAAATTCTGAACTAGAAATATGTATGTACCCGTGGACAGTGTCCACTAAGGGTCGCTGTTTGCAGTGATTTATTTTTTGGATGATCTGTTAAAAGTCTGGACCAATCGTGTTAAAAAAATCAAATAGTAGTCTCTCTTGTAAGGCGACCAAATCAAATGCTTGTAGCATCATGTATTGCCATATTTTCATTCCCAGACAGCAATGAAGCTAGATTATATAAAATATTGGGCTACAATAAAATGTAATGTACTTCCATTCAGCCATGTGCGTATGGATCCACACTGCTTATACATATATACATACATTGACAGATGAAAATACTTTTTGTGTACAAACAACTAGCCTAAAATGTGTATTTATGAGGTTTATATTTGTACCCCACTCAACTACGTATAGAAGTTTGCAATAGTGATAGTTGCTTCTTTTATTTAGTCATGGTTCATACTATGTCAACTGAAACACAATAAGCTTGACACCAGAATGTATTTTAATGTTTTATTTAATATTTGATCCAATATCAGTTTTTGGGAACACAAAGAAGGTAATAACTGATGTATTACATACTATAATGAAATATGACAGTTATTGTAATTCCCCAACACTTCATAAAGAAGCATTCTGGATGTTAATTTTCTATTTTATTTTCAGTGTTCTACAGCTTTCTCTTTTATTAGATCATGTACAACTCTACATCTCTGGACACATTTACAACCTCTCTCACTCTAATTTTTGTTAGTCATACTAGGGAATTTACTGACTGCTCCTGACTGGATATATATGTATAACATACAATGTACAAAAACAAACACCAGGGCCAATAGTTTGCCACATAGCATATTATGCTTCACATTTCTTTAGTCAGTGACAGGCTTGTAGGAACAGGACCTTCATTACCCTATACATACTGCTGATGGTCCTCCTACTTCGCAGACCTCATACAGCTCATTAATTCATAGAGGGGCTGGGTGTATTAGATGAATGTTAGAAAAAAGTTCAGGATAATTGCAGGATTGTCCCCTCCTGTTTTAGAAGTTGCTCTTAAGGCACAGATCGCACTAAAAATGTAAGAAAGACTCATTTTCAGTTAGGAGCCCAGACAGCGAGTCTGGCCATTTTGCTCTATTTGCTCTACCATCTCTGTCACAGTTAGTGGTTGCCTTCTATTTAGCAACCAAGGAGTTTAATGTACCATTCACAAACGTGTCAAACAGTCTGGTTTATTGCTCTACAATAAATCTTTACTCTTCACACATGTTTCCACGGTGGCTGTTCCAAAGTATGATCATGTCCACTGCAGGGTAATGGGGCTAGAAAGTGTTTGTTAAGTGGCTGTAGGACACATGTAGTTTGTGTGTTTATATATGTGAGGGGCATTGGTTTGACGGGAGGCTGGCTGGCACTCAAAGGGTAGTCTTGCTGATGGCATCTGTGAAGCAGACAAATATGCTCCATGAGGTCTGGTCTCATAGTTGCAAAACTTTATTGGATTTGTCAAATGCCTAAACACAAGAGCTGTACCACCACGTATGCTAATGTCATTGTGCATGTGCCTGTGAAGAGGTGGGTAGTAACTAGTTACATTTACTTAGTTACACATACTTAGTAAATGTTTTATTCATTTCTACCTCCCTGAATGTTTTTAGGGATATTAGGGACTAAGCAATGGTGTTGACAGGGACAGCAAATGGTGGCTGTATAAAAGAGCTGTTCTATATTAGGTAACAACATAATTCTTTCAATGAATTTAGCATATATTTTTTCACTGCTTAATTTGGCTAGTTTGTCATTTTTGGAAGATATATCAGGTGAGAAAAGACCCTCTACGGTAGTATAGTTGTTGACTTCTGTTTCTGTGGAAGATTTATTTCCAGTTACCACAGCCAAGTTTAGGCTATTCTACCCACCTCTGTGTGTGTGTGTGTGTGTGTGTGTGTGTGTGTGTGTGTGAGGGCGATCAGTGCCATACCTGCATGCTGTCTGCAGATCCCTAAATGAGCCTGGCTGTACATTAGGTGCAGACTGATGCGCAGCTTGATGCAAAAGTTGCTGTGCTTTGCTGTTGTTGTTGTTATTTCTGCCTTTATGGCTATAGAAAGTTTCTCTCATTTCCTGTTGGTCAACATGCTGCCAAAGTGCTGCTTCGTCCTTCCTCCTCTCCCTGTGTACAAACACACACAAATATATAATAAACAAATAAATATCCATACACATCACTCAGATTTTTATAACACTTTTATAATGTTTTTATTAAACATAAGAATAACTCAACCAGTCTGAACTTTAAGTCCAGGTTTATTACACAAAGCTTAGGATGTAATACACCTGGGATTTTAGGGAGCAAAACCACAAATCGGAACATTATCATCAATCATAAGAAAATTTACATTTATTGCACTAAGCCAAATGCTCACTACTTTCTCTTAATTCTCGCTAGCTCCTCGGCATTGACTGATTTATCTCTGCATTCTTTGCTCTTCTCTAGGGTTGCAACGATTAGAAATTTTGGTGGTACGATTATAGTCTGAGAAATAATCACGGTTTCACGATTATCATGGTTATTTTATGTGAATAGATTTCACAACTGTATTAACATATATAAATCACACAAACACATTCCATAAAGGTTTTGAACTTCAGAAGCTATTTATTGCTGCTTTTCAGAGATACTGCTTAGAAAAATGAATTTGTAAAACAGGGCTGCCAACTCTCACACAATGAGCGTGAGACACACGCATCTGACTGTCTTCACACGCTCTCATGCCATACCTCCGATTTCTCATGCTGAAAATCTGTTTTCTCTATCGGATCTAAGCTGCCCATTGTGCACACTCCACTACGGTAGGTGGCGTACCTAATGATGCAGCAGTCCTCGGCAAATGAAGAAGCCCTCCCACCAACAACCCCACCAGTACACATCTATAGGCAGCACAGAGGTCATTTGTTGCTGCTAAAACACTTAAATGCAGTGACAATAAAAGAAAAACAAGAAAATAATGTAAAACCTGTCTACATAAGAGCTTTAACAGTTCACAACATCAGTCCAAGTTGAAGTGCAAAAAGGTGAGCATGTTCACGTTTTCTGAGCTCAGCCTTGAACGATGAGGTGAGAGAATATTGCCACTACTGCTGAAAACTCTCTCAGAGGGGATGCTAGTAGCTGTAGTAGCTTTTGTAGTAGCTAGTAGTTTTAGCATCTTCAGTGTATCCAAAATATTCCCACACAGGAGACTTCAAGCGCTTCCTATGTGGATACAGAGTAGTCCCGGTGGTGGTTGTCTCTTGTTCTGCTTCTGCCATGATCCATGTGTGTATTGTTTTTGTCCATGCAGGTCGCACTATTGTATTGTATGTCTTTGGGGTTTTTTTTTGGTAGTGTTGAGGAAGTCTTAAAGGTTTCACACCGTGGTAACAGTCAAACCGGTTAATCCCTGCAACCCTACTCTTCTCCTCTTTTATTTTCTCATTCTCAGCCCTCTCAGTACCTCCTCGTCCCTGCTCTCACCTTTCCATTCGCTTCCTGTCCTCTTTTCTCAGGTGCTTCAGCAGGCATGAGGTAATAAAGATGATGCTCATGAAGATGATGATGGCTGAGCTGATGATAGATGCAAGTACAGCCAGACGGAAGCCTTCGTCCTCATACCGTGAGAATGCTAAAAGAGGAAGAAAAAGACATATTTATGAAAGAGTCACTTCTTGGAACCTAGAAGATCATACGCCAAATTTAGTGGACATAAACAGACAAATATTTCAGCAGCAAGTCAGCCATGGAGTATTCAAGCCAATGCTTATGTCGTAACCAACTTTTTGAGGTACATATTAAGTTAGCAATAGTTATTATGCACTGTAACTGAATTAATTGTAATGGAATATTTAGTATTTCATTTTTAAAGCTGAGGCAGTTAATAACTTCTCATTTGGCAACCTGGATTAGATAGAATTAACTGATGATCCAATAACAACCATACCACAGACATGTGGCTTTTGTCTCTAATTAATTATTTCACATGCATATGCGAAACTGTTAATATGAATTAAATGAATAAAAGAAGATTAAATAATTGAATATTTTCCCATGGCAAGACAGCAGGCAGGGAACGAGCAGGGAGTTAAAGTGAAAAGAGAAGCAGAACTTTTCTCTCTGTTCTAACACGACTGGCAAGAAATGAGGATGTGCCTGCCTCAGCACAGCTGTTGAGAAAACGCCCCAGCATATAAACAAAGTCATTCAAAGTGTCATCTCTAGTTCCACCCACTAGCCAATACCTCTTGTATCAGGTAAAATCAATACTGGGAGATTTTAGGCTCCCTCTGAGTCACATAAATCATCACTACATCTTTTTGAACCAAATCTAACATAACATCATTAGGCAGCTCAACATATTGCTAATTCTGTCAGCTAGCACAAACACACACACTGACTAGCATTAGTGGTGGGGGGGGAGGGTCTACCGATTCAGAAAGAGAAACCGACTGGGCTCTCTCTGACTCTTGGCCAATGATGAGGCCAACGCAGTTTTGCCACTCTGGAGGCCAAACATTTGAAGTGTTTTCATGTGAAACAGTGCGTTGTAAAGAGAGACTCACTGGCTGGAATTACAGTGGTGGTGATAGGAACCAGGGGTTGTGATGTCTACAACAAAAATACAGCAATTTTGTTTATATTTGTATATGTAACTTTGATTATGGTAAAGTTGAGGTAAATTTGGGATAAAAAGGTTTTGTTTGAGTGCTATTTTATCCTACAGTGCCCTTGATGTTCTTCTTTACCATGAATATATTTGAAAAATATATTTTAGGCTGAATCATATCTCAAAACTGAAGACTAAGGGTTTAGGCAGTGAGTAATTACAGTGATCAGCCACCAACATTTAATCCATCGACAAGTGAATAACATTGGTTGTCTAGTTACAGTGGCACCTGCCTAGGGGTGGGATATAGGGGTGAACAGTCAGTTCTAAAAGTTGTGTTTAGAAGCAGGAAAAATGGGTAAGCACAAGGATGTGAGTGATTTTGACAAAGGCCAAATTGTGATGGCGAGACAACAGAGTCAGAGCATCTCAAAAACAGCAGGTCTTGTCAAGTGTTCTTGTCAACCTGCCAAACGTGGTCCAAAGAATGACAACCGAAGAACAGATAGAACAGCAGGTGTAAAAGCGAGTGCTGTGGCAAGTAAAACTGAACTATTTGGCCACAATTACAAAATGTTTGGAAAAAGGGAGCAACAACAAAAAAAAAAACTGATGAAAAAAAAAACACTTCGGAAACTGAACTGGGTGGATCTATTATGTTTTGGGGTTATGTAGCAGTCAGTTGCAAGGAAACTGCAAGGGTAAATAGACAAGCGATTCTGCTCATTTTGAACAAATTCTGGAAGGAAATGAACAGAAGAAACTGAAGACAACAACAGCAAGACTCCCAGTTGGCTACCAAAAGGTAATACTAAGTACTTACTTAGTACTGCCAAAACTTCAGTAAATCAAACATAAAGTGACACAGAGTTGCTGCAGAGCTTTTTAAGTATGAAATCTGGCCAAGGGTGCCTAAACCTTTCCATACATCTCACTCTTCATTTCTCTAGAACAAAGAATTTCACATGAAACAACTCAAAGACTTTGTTTACTTCGTAACAAAAAATGTGTGTAATCTGCTTTTGACTGTTTTTAAATAAATACTTAAATACTAAATAAATACTGGCATAGTTTGTTAATTCAAAAAGATGTAATTACTACTGCTATTAGAAGAACTCACATTCTCTAATAACAGTGTGGCCCAGATATGAATAAAAGATAAATAATCATCAAAATAAATATATTAAACTGAATAAATACATAAACCAAGCAACACTGCCCATACAGCACAAAGCAACAATAATGAGACTTTTAAAAAATCTTTTCACACATTGAAGGAGAAACAATACAATAAGATTTATTTGTGGAAAGTGAACAATAGCATAGTAGAGCTTGAAGCTCTAAAAGAATGAACTGAAGCACAAAGGTTTAAACTAGTCTTTTACAGAATGAGGCCCGGAAAAATGCATAAAGTCTCAAATTAGAGGCGTACATAATGTGTCTGAATGAAGTCTGCCACGCTCTATTGATCCTGCACTGCTGGCAATTTTGTCTGTAAGGCTCTGTAAGTGCTGCATTTCTTGTATATTCCCTATAAACACAATATAGTCTTTCTCTCTTTGCCACACTAACACATTCTCACACTCTTGACCTGTCAGTCTTGTTTTCACTTGTCAAATACGCTCACATACTCATCCCTCACTCTAGGCTCAGGCAGAGCCTGCTAAAGGCGGTGTTTTTTAAGGAAAGAAGCCGATTTTCTAAAGTGAATCATCTGTCCGAGGCACGGCTCAAGGGTCATATGAAGGCGTGTGTGTGTGTTTCTTACGTTTACATGTGGGGATTCCTCCGCTCCAGTGAGTTAT
Organism: Hydrocynus forskahlii; assembly: GCA_037974365.1. Classification (NCBI taxonomy): domain Eukaryota; kingdom Metazoa; phylum Chordata; class Actinopteri; order Characiformes; family Alestidae; genus Hydrocynus; species Hydrocynus forskahlii. Next base: position 19,232 of record JBBPCX010097851.1, read on the forward strand.
GTTGCTGTCCTGCACGCAGGACAGTCGTCCACCACTGATCGCCCTGGTTTTATAGGGACACTGTAAGGTCATCACCGTGCCCACGCTGGTGCCATTTCCCGCCACTAGCTTTAGGGTACCCAAAGTTGGAGATTGCATGGGAGCACACTGACCTACCAGAAGAGCAAAGTAACTTCATAAGACAGAGCATACAACACTGGAATGTTTAGACTGAAACAAACAGCACTCATAAAACTCCTGAAAAACAACAACCGCATGCAAAGTCTCTTAATAGCTCATCCTAATCCTGATGCCCCAACATTGTTATGGTCCTGCAGGACCAGAGCAGCAAAGCAGTATCTCCACTATGGAATTTTAGAGGAACAATCCAAGTACAGTGTCAGTGTGTAAATAGATGAAACAAGTGAAATACAGGAATGTTTTTTTAGGTGTGCAACAATGCTTTGACTGAGGTTTGACATAGTTTGTGAACCTTCACTCCAGTCCAAAGGATTGTCCAGTCCAAAGAGCCAGCAACTAGTATAGGATTGCCAGATTGGGCCAGAATCTTGCCACGTGAATGCAACTTGCTATTTATTTGTCAGCAGCGTTTTTTCATTATTATTTTAACTAAGCTGCATTAAAAACCAAAACAGAATCTAACTCAGAATCACTCAAAGCTTGCAAGTAGGACACATGATTTCTAGAAAAGAAATAGAAAGGAAACCTGCTGTTAAGGAGCTAAAAACCTAGAGACATCTGTTGTCAGAATGTGCTACCTATCAAATAAAGCACGACACTTGCAGGCCTGATAACAGCTCTAAGTAGCACAATGATATCTGCCAATAAAATGATCTCACTGGGTTTGATTAAAAAACACTGCCAGCAGGAAATCACACAGTGAGGGTAGGTTCATTCCACCTCATGTTTCACACATCCTGTGCTCAAAATACACATATAGCAATGCAACTGACTACCTTTGGTGCAACTGAGTACTTATACTTCTTCATTTACCTTCACCTGTAATATAAATGCTAATGTGCAAAATAGTCATTTGTTTCTAGTTATCACAACATGTATTATAGATCACTATGTGGCACTGGGAAATCTCCAGTTATACCTGTCCTTCAGATCTGATGTATTAAAAGGTTTGGGAAAACGAAACCCAGTGTGATGGCCTTCAGAATTGTGAAATTCATCTTCTTTTTGTACAGAATTTCTCTCCAGTCACATTCTCTCATTTGTTGACTTTTTCTAAGGATTTAGGCTGGCCTGTAAACAATGCATGATTACTGATGGGGAAAAGTCCTCCTGATTACTTTTCTTTTAGATTCTTAGAAAGGGAGGGAACACACACTCACACCCAAAGGGCCTTAGCGCCTTATCATGGTCCTGGGAAGAGCTGTTGTTCTTCGGTAAGAAAATGCCTTTCGTAGCTTCCTCACAGTGACATAAAAAAATCACATACCACTTGAGGTTTGGGTGAGCGGATTTAATGCACAGGGTGTGAAAGGCGGCCCACTTTATGGAACTGGAACTTGGTCCGTTCTTTGGTATACATACTAATAACCTTCATTACACTATTATTTCACCCCTTCAAATAAAAAAAATACAGCAATTAGGAGCTCACCTTGGTAAAGATGGTTTTAAGTTTCTGTTATAAAAACACACTTTTTTTCATTCACACATCCTGTCAGAGCAGGTTCCTGTTTCTATGGTTTCAGTTTTGTGCACATCTAAACTTTCCTTAAAACCCTGCACACTTTCAAAACACACTAAAGGGTTTTGTTTTGCTGCTGTCAATGCAGTAAAGTCCAAAAAAGAAAGTGTTCTATAAACTTCATTCGGTTCTGCTACACCATTCCATCACAGGGTAGAGTCAGCACAGACAGACCTCACCTCTGCCGCTGAAGGAGGAAAACTGGACCATTCCAGTGCTATTTATTTGTCTTTCTTTCCTTTGAATTCTCTCATAAATGTAATAGATTTCACTGAAATGTATTTTCATTTAATCTACTATCTAAACCGGTTACGTAAAGACAACGCAAATCATGCACTGAATGTGGAACTGTTCACTTCTTTAACACCCTTGGTCTTTTTTTTCAATGTTGAATAAACCCGTATAATACTGAGTAAACTCGTATAATCCTGAATAGCCTAAACTTGCATAGTATTCAACAATATTGTATAATATTCAGTAACCTTCTATAATATTACAAAAGACTAGTATAATATTCCATCAATGTGTATAATATTCTGTAAACTCACATAATACTGAATTAACTTGTACAGTATTCAACAATATCGAATTACTTTCTGTAAAAAGTATAATATTCTGTAAACTCATACTATAAAAAAACTAATCATATTCAGTAAACTCTTATAATATAAAAAAATAGTAGAATATTCAGTAACCTCGTATAATATTCAGTAAACTTGCATAATAGTAATCGTGAAAGGTATTCAGTAAACTCGTATAATATTCGGCTGGTTTGACGTGAACACTTGGACTGGAGGAGACAAAAAATAAAAACCAAGTTGATATTATAAAAAAAAATTGTAAGTCAAGTTGTGAAGGCTTCTGCAGCTACTTCCGAGGATGAGACAGTAAGTCAAATGCCTTTTGAGGACTGAGCATGTGGCTTGAAGCGTGAGGGCCAATGCTGTTACCTGAGGGGTTCCGAGTCCGGTTAGCATCCTCCGCCGCCACCGTGGACCTGCTCTCCTCAGACACGGACGCGTTAAACGAGGCCATTCGCGCCTCCTGCCGCCCCAGCCGGAGCCTCGCTGCTGCTGAAGTCGGTCTTCCTGCCGGAGAGAGCTCTCAGAACCTGCCGGGCCAAACCATTGGCGGGTGGGGGGAGCGGTTTAGAGAGAGGGCAGAGCGTCCTGGGCTAGTCCACACACAGACAGACAGACAGACAGGTGATACGTCGGATGAGTGTTGACTCTCCTTTTAGCTTAGCAGAAGCTGTTCAGTCGGAGTCCCGACAGTCAGACACATGGCAGTCTAAGCCGTCTGCGTATCAGTTAGGAAACAGGAGTGTAAGTTCTGCCTCTTGTGTGTGTGTGTGTGTGTGTGTGTGTGAGTGAGTGATGGTGTGCGATGTTCCGCCCTTGTGCAGTCCTCACAGCCATGTTTCACCATTGTGTGCGAAGACTTCCCAGAAGAGTAGAGGCTGTTTTTGTAGCAAAGGAAGTTGGTGAGCTCCCTTTCTATACCACTGAAACACAAGAAATGTTAGTTAAACATGTCCACAGAGGACTAATATATTCTCAGGCATATCATTCTCCAACACCCCGTGGCATGGTTAAAAATAAACAAATTCATCATTCAACTGTTGTAGCCACTCACTGAATCAGATATTTTTTTAATTAAAAAATGTTGTGTTCAAGTTCAACTTTACGATCTACTGATGGTGCAAAAATAATGTTTAAAAAAATTCTAACAGTTTGAATTCTGTTTCTAATACACTATTATTTTTGATGTTACTTGAGCTTGCAGTAACTAATGGGTTTGTGAATCCTTAAGAATTTTCAAGATTACTGCATAAATGTGAAATGTGATCATCAGCTTGGCCTAAAGTCTTATTAGTAGATGTAGATGAAGACAACCCAGCTACACAAACAAGACAAAAATATTAGACTTTTTTATTTATTTATAAAGGAAAATGATATACTGTGAGTGGGAAAACCGTTCATAACCATGAGTGGCAGAAGGATGTGAAACCTTTGGTTTCAGTATCTTTTGTGATCTACTAGAACAGCAATAACAATGTTTCCAGTAACTGTTGACTGGTGCTGCACTTCAGCTTGGAGGAATTTTAGACCATTCCTCTGTACAGAACAGCTTCAACTCTGGGATGTTGATGGGTTTCCTCGCATGAGCTTCTTGCCTCAGGTCCTTTCACAACATTTCTGTTGGGTTAAGGTCAAGATTTTGACTTGGCCATTCCAAAATATTAATTTAACATCAACTCCAGACTCTTTAGAGACGGTTTTGTAACCTTTTACAGTCTGATGAGCATTAGCAACTCCTCTGAGGTCCTCAGAAAGCTCCTTTTGTTCATGCCATGATACACTTCCACAAACGTGTTATGAAGCTTAGACTTTGGTAGATCCTGTTCTTTAAATAAAACAGGGTGACCACACACACATGATTGTCAAATTTACTAATCCTACCTATGTGATACTGCACAATTTTCACAATTATTATGTTTATACACAGGTGTACAACATTACCAAAAGTTACAGTAGTGGTCACTCTCCTTTTTAAAACATAGTGTTAATATGAACAATAAGGACTTTTGAGTATCAAACAACTGAGGACACTCCAATGTGTACCTGTATATACATCCACAGTGTTCA
>JBBPCX010097867.1:0-23576 GCA_037974365.1 Hydrocynus forskahlii
CCCACCCCCACCCCCACACCCACACTGTTTCTACAGTTTGCTACCCTTTCAACAAAATGCCTAGTTTTGTTGGTGCTTAGATCTGTGATGTGTACATATGGTTTAATGTCATCACACAAATGGCTGGGCTTGTGCATGGATTATGCCAGCACTGCTCTGCCATGCATGAAGGTCCCAACTGTATAAGGAAATTGCTGACAGAGTGAGGAGCGTTACTGAGCTTTCAATTCTACCATGCCCATTGGTAGAGGGCTTACCTCTAAATTTTCATTAAGGGTAACATATTAAACTGATATTTAAATGAAATTAAAGTGTTTTTGGAGCATATCTGAGGGCATATTTAGGATTTACACTATGAAAATAGGCATTTTTAGGCATTTTCTTTACCACAACACAGCAACGCGGTTTTTCACCATACACGGGTGCTCTTGGAATGTAACCCCCGTGAGAAGCAGGGGTTATGTTCACACAGTCCAACTGAAGGTGACTGTGGGTTTACAGTTACTGAATGTAGGTCATGTTTCCTGCTCAGTTTATCAGCCTCCTTCTATCCTACTAGTGGAAAGGGACTACCACAGGGTCATAAACAGATGAATTATTGTTATTATTATTGCATTTACATTCACGGCATTTAGCAAATGCTTTTATCCAAAGTGACTTCCATTACAGGGCACAGTCTCCCTGGAGCATCTTGCTCAGGAACCCAGTGGTGGTATGCTGAAGGTAGGATTCGAACCCATGACCTCTTGGTCCAGAGGTCATGAGTTCAGAGGCAAGTATCCTGCCCACTAAGCCACCACCACTTGTTATTGTTACTGTCAGTTGCAGTCAATAATTCTAAACCTATATGGTTTATAAAGTACACTTATATGGTAGGTATGCCTGTTAAAGTGCCCAGTCAGTATAGGTATGGAGTAAGTTAATACCATGGGTTTATTTGTATATATACCTTTGTATTTCTTCCCCTTAGATTCAGCTTTCACTGTGGCTCTTGGCTCTCCAGTTGTAGCACAGTACTTGGGTGATCCCACAGAGCTTGTGTGTCAGGTGACAAACAGCTCCCTTTTCCAATATGAGCGTCTGGGTGTCACCTGGTTCTACTCGGCAGACTCACCTGCTTTTGGCCAACTGACCACCAACATGATTGCCTCACTGAACGAGAATGGGGTTCTTGTTTCCAGTGAGAAATACAAAAGCCGCATTGATGCCGGGTTTATTGTGATAACGCAAACAGAGCCAGCCACATTCAAGCTCCGCCTCCTCCATACTATGAACATAGATGCAGGAGAATATGCTTGCAGTGTCACGACTTGGACACAGACTCGTCAAGGCAACTGGAAAAAGTCATCTGAACATCAGACTAATGCAATGAATGTCAGCTTGGCTTCCAAAAGTAAGACCTGATTTCCAGAACTACATTTTAATAGTTTTTGATGGGACGTACAGTGATGATAAAAAATTTGATATTCTAAAGGATATAATGTATTTCAGTATTGCTGCTTTTGTAACAAAAGAAATCTCTGAAACTTTTTGTTGCAAAGCTTATTAAAAAAATTAACCTTAACCACAGTTTACTTACTTTACTTTTGCTCTAGTGTAATATTTTATTCCAAGTAAATCTGGACCATTTCCTTACCATTCACCATGAAATTATCAGTTTAATAATGTTTGTTGAAAAAACAAAACAATGTACATAGAGCAATTTATAGCTATTTATGGTTTGCCTTAAGCTTAGCCTCTAACCCTACTATGTCCTCTTTTTCCTCTCTGTGCCTCTCTCGCTCCAGGCTCCCGTGTCAGTGTGGTGGCCCGCACCATTCGACCAGCAACTTCCAGTGGCTCCACCTTTGAGATGTCCTGCCAGACTATACTCAAGAACATCCAGGCGGGCATAGTTCTCTCAGTCCTAATATCGGTGAATGAAGGCATAGGAACTCCCAGCCGTAAACTTGCATCCCTTAACCCTGACCTCATTCTCAAATTTGAAGATTGGCAGGAATCCAGAAAAGATAGTCTGAATCTGGTGAGGACTGGCAGAGAGGAGTTCAAGTTCCGGATACAAGGTGTGCAGTTGACAGATCGGGGATTTTACTCATGTGAAGTTGGTGTGTGGACCAGACAGGAAGGGAATGACTGGATAGAGATTGCGAAAAAGGACTCCAATAAGGTGTTGCTTGCCTTCGAACATGCAAGTAAGGGCATTACATAAATGTTTGACTTGACTGAGATAAAGATTATATCATATTTACTGATGTGGTTGTTTGTATAAACAGTGAGGGATTAAAAACAGATTTTGTGCCTGACTCTAAATTTAACCACATTATTGGATTTCATCAATTAAAGATATCTTTTGTTGTTTTAGAACAGGGCTCGGTAAATGAGGGAAGGAGTCCAGCACAGGTTGCTTTTCGCTATGGTCTAGCACATCAACTAAATGTGCCAATTTACCACTAAGTTGAATCAGGTGTGCTTAAGGAACTTTTTGGTATTCTGCTAAAATAAGAGGCAGGACTGTAATTAGTAACATATGCTGGATTCTGAGGGATAAAGAATGCTATCTCATTCTAATTTATTAGTAGGTTTTTGTAATGATTTACCGTGAATGTTGTGTAGACACTACAGTATTTTAATATAAAATATGTTTAGTGCGACTTCACAAGAACCCGGCAGTTAGTCTCAGTCTACTTTTGCCTTTCTATTTACATAATTTAACAGCAGTGTATGATTTATCAAGTAGGCACATTAGTATATAAAGTGTATATATGGTACTAGCTTTCAATATCATGAAAGCAGTGTGGTATTTTTCATCTTTCCACAGCAATCTATGGTGACATATTAAATGTAAAAATTATCACATTGTAGATTTAGGCTAATGCAGCATTAAGAGTTTTGCCCAGTGACACTACCCCATAGGTGGTGTAACCTAGTAATTTAGGTGGTTTTCAATCTGGAATTATAAATTATAATTAAACCGAATGCTTGAGAATGACTGTCTGAACAATCTAGATGTTTTATGATGCAAGTTTTAGATTGTTTCCTCAAAGTGATGAGTTCAGTGTTACAGTAGCAGAAAGAATTAAAGAAGTCCTTCGCTGATCTCTGTTTTGTATTCCGGTTCTCTGTAGGGCCATTATTTGATCTATCCATTAGTTCAGACACCACCAGTGTTTACCCTTGGGAAACAGTTAAGATGGAGTGTATAATGAGTGTGACAAAACCTTCTCGCAACACAGGTAAGGATGAACATTATGTTCTATTTAAGCAAATTACATTCATTAATAAAATAATGGGTTTTCCTGTGAATCTTGCTTTACAGAGCATAAGGTACTACGTAACTGGCATTTTTTTTTACCATCTTCTTCCCTATTTTTTTTTTACCATGAGGTCTGAAACTAATATGACAGTAAAAATATATTTATTGGCTGTGTCATAAAAATGTCAAGACGAATTGTAGTTTTAAATTGTATCTATTAAATTGTATCTATTAAACTTTGAGTCATGTGGTGGAACACTGCAGAAAAACAAGAAATGACATCCAGATTACTTTTGGAGATGCTGAAAAGGGAATTGCTCTTTTACCGTTTCAAACAGTATATGTTTAAAAGTACACAAAAAATGACATTACACAAAGACTGACAGTTACTAAATGTCTGTCTTTAAAAATTTATATTTTGGGATCTATAGTGATTCTACTCATAGATTCAATACATGTTTACAAACATACAAGTTGTCATTGCTTTGGCTATAAAATGTTGTATAGTGAATTTCCCTTATCTGTAATATTTCACCCTTATACTGACTGGAATCTGAAGATTACTGTAGAATAAGCATTGACCTCTATATAAAAAATCCATAAAAAAGAATGAAATAAACAGTTTAGATGCATCACATCATTTATTTTAAATGCAACACTTATAAAACATAAAAACACTGTGCTGGCTACACGATTTAAGATTAAACTGCCAGTAAAACGGGGGCTTGGGCTCTGCACAAACTAATAGCAGTAATAAAAACTTTTCGCTGAATTCTTCACAGCAGACAGAAGGGCCTCATTTGTCACTGTATCCTGTGAAGACACAAATGCAAAAGCTGTGGCCTTATCTGTAAAAGTCCATCTTTCCCTCCACACACTGCAAATTTTTAGCAGAAGTGAAAGGAATGGGATGCCCAATTCATCACTAAAATACTAAAATGCTTCACTCTAGGCTTTTCGCTTTCATCACATTTCATATGTGACAGAAGCAAACAGAACAAATAAATTTGGTACAACATAACATGAATAGCAGCCTGGCAGCTAAAGCCAACCTATGGGGGCAAATTAACCTACGTTTCAATTTCAGGTACTTGCCCCCATAGGTTATAGCTACCAGTGTCCTATTGGCTTTAGTGAAAGTGACCGTTCTGTCATATGTGAAAACACCACAGCACACAGTGTGAACAGCATGAAATTCTTCCTCTGCATTTAACTCATTCACCAAGTGAAGCAGCGGCCGGCCAGGAACACAGCGCCCTTACTCAAGGGTACCTCAGAGGTGCTTAGCAGTCCTGGGAATTGACCCCACAACTTCCTGATCACAGGCCGAACGTTCTAACCACTAGGCTACCAGCTGCCCACTTAATGTACATTATCAGTTGTTTCAACAAATAAATAAATTAAACACTTTGAACAGCTGATGTCCTGCCAGAGTTCAGTCAGCTTCTATCCAAAAACCCCTTTTCATGTCTTGAACAGCAAAAAAGGTGGCACAAGCTGGTTCAGCTTCAAGAAGGTTTTTGCTTGCTATTCTGATGCACACATCTAAAAATATGTCAGGTGGTGGGGCACATTAAACATGAATTTGCTTCACCACTTAACATCAGACACACAGCTGAACCAGAATAACAGAAGCTTACTTGGCTTTCGATGAAGAGAGCCGGCCATTGGTCCACCATGCTCTGTACTGAGGGCGCATTTCCGACAGTCTCTCACCACTGAATTGGAAATGTTTGGTCCATCTTTTGTAGAATGACTATTCCACTTGGTTCCTTCTTCTTAAGTTCTTCCACAAGCTCAATTCTGGCCTGTTCAAGGCTTGCTTCATTTTGTCCATCAGGCAAGTTAGGCAGATAATTAGCCACACCTCTTTTCGGCCTCTTAATGTTTTTCGAAGCAGAGCCCCCCCCTGAATTAAATTTGCTCCTCTTACCACCGTTAATTTTAATGTCTTCACATAGTTAACTTTGATCAGTAGTTGGCCAACTTAAATTTTAGGCTGTTTTTAACAATGAAAAATAGATAATAAGCAATCATTGAAAGGTGTTCACGCAAACGTCATAGTGGTAATAAATATATCTAAAAACCATCCTTAGTGGTCTCAAACATGCTTCATGTACTTTTGCTTGCCGGCTTGCTAAAACAATTCAGATTTTTTTTTTGTTTTATACAAGGTCTGATACAGACTGTGCAGGTCAGTTAACCTTGCATGTGGTGCTTAGTGTATCTATAACTACCATAAATATAAAGACCAAGTTTAAATTACTGTACTCAACAGTACTCAACAGTACTAAACAATCAAATTATGTTGGAACCATGGCCATATTTCAAAAACTGTAGGAGGAGAAGAGGCAAATTCTGCTATAAAAAGACTAATAAAAACTAGATGCATTTCTGCACAAAAATGCAAAGTGTGATTGCTATAAAACCAGTGTATGGAGACACCCAAACATTGGGGATTCAAACGCCAATCTTCTGATTCATTTTAGCCTTGTGCCACCAGTGGGTGGAGGGAATGCCGGCTTTAAACCATTTCTGGGTATGGCTGAACACGTCATCAAGTCTGTTTGAGTGTGCTTTTGTTTCTTAGTGTTTGGGTTTTTCAGCTTTTGTTTGTTCCGAGCGGGCTTATCATTGATGTCACAGACTCTCTCCAACACACATTTTACAGGTGACTCGACCATACTCTCTGTCTCCCCATATATTACGGAGGTCTCTCAACCATAAAAATTGTCGCCCGTGAAGCCTTAAACCACAGGCATCTTGTGGAAAGCCTGGCACTCAACCTGTTTTGCCATGTGGGCAGGGGAATTTGCCAGCTCTCACCAAGCTATTTAAGACTGAGAAAGACAGAATGTGTCGCAGCATTCATGGGATAATTATTTTTCAATTAAAGAATAACATTTAAAAAGCTAAGAACAGTAGTGTGGAAGCAATCATACCAATGATAAAATTTAGAACAATAGTCTGATTGCTGATTAAATCACACTAACATTACATTAACTTGCACTAAAACATTTTTAAGGATCAAATGTCTATTGTACAATACATTCAAGCAGTCTCTCTTCAATAATGTCAAACTTTGTACTGTCTCCATGTTAAGTAAATTAAATAGACTGCTAGTATGTACTGAATGCACTATATCAGGGGCTCTAAAGCTTTCAACAGCCTGTGGCCCACAACAAAAGATCCTAGAACTGATCTGATTTTCATGGCTCATCTAATGAGATGGCTGATATTGTTTAGCAGTTACCAGGTCCTGGACCTCAAGAAAGTTGCAAACTGAGGCCAGTCTCAGTTTGGTATTTAGCTGGGTATTCATTATGTTTAGTCTCCTAGTGACAGTCATTGGTTTCAAAGCTTCACTTGACAAGACCACAGCTCATTCTTTAGTTCCTCTAAATGTGAAGCCTTGGATTAGCTACTTACTGCTGTTTTGTATTATACTGGTTTATGTGGTTTTTATTTTACTATAAGGCTGATAAAAAAAACAAACTTGGCATTGTTTGGATTTGATTCTGTTATTCTTGCAGTATTATAGTGGATATTTTGTACACATATTAGATGAAAATGTGTTTTTTGTATGAAAAAGTCTTTGGACAGTGTTCATTTGGGAAAGGCAGTTCATGATGTGGACGTTCAGCAAGAAGTTTTAAAACTATAATCCATTATTTGGAAGCTATTGGTCAGTCATTTTTGCCATATGTGATCTCTATACATGTGCCATTTAACACATTAGCTTTCATTCATGTCTACAGGCCTGTTCAGTAATTAAACATTTGTTTAATTTTTAGAAATTCTATATGTCCTTTATAAAAGTTTTGTGATCATTTACATTGAGATTTATTAACTGTTTCAGTGGATTACTTAGTGAACATTTTTTAAATGTTAGAATTTCTCATAATTTAGTAAATTTTTGTCACAGTAGATGACTTACATTTAGTTTTGCTATTGTGACTTTCCTTTCTTTTTTTTCTTTTTTTTTACATACACATCCATGTCCACTGGAAACCACTGACAGACTAAATAAGGGGCAGCACAAGAAGGCAGGGTGTTTTCCTTACCAGAAAATGTATCTTAGCTTCCCCATCCCTACAGTATAAACAAAGTATTGCTTATCTAGAGTACTTTAACTTTCAACAAATGTGAAGCAGCCTAACATCTAAATCACAATGTTTCATAGGTAGATTAACAATTAACTGTTTTTATTCAACAGAACATTCAACAGGATACCTCCAAACACATTGTCGCAGACACAGTTTGTTCGGAATTGCATACACTCAAATTAGAATACTTTCAGAAGCTGAAATAGATTGTATCACTCAAAATTGTCTGTTTTAGTTAAATTTTATGATCATAAAATCAGCTACATAAGTATGGGTACACTTGGAAAACAAAAGTAAAAATGTCGTATAAGGTCAGTCTCAGAAGATGAGCAAAGCTAGGGAAAATTCTAATCCAAAGTAAATTCATTCAGAGTGAGCAATAATAGAACACTCCTCAATGGAGAAAATCTCCAGATCCTCTCGGGTCTTATCTTTTAAAAGCTCTCTACCTCGGCTCACCTCAAATGTTTTCAGTAGGGCCTAGGTTAGGGGAGTGGGATGGCCATGTTAAAAGCTTAATTTTTGGTCATTTAAATATTTCCAAGTATGTTTCAGATCATGGCAGAGGCAGACAGATGTAAAATCTCCTAACAGTTAGAGTCAATGAAACAGTGTGTCCTTAAAAGATGGCCAAAACCTATGCAGGAAACAGCCCCAAAACAGCAAAAAAAAAATCTAGTGAACTTTTACATTTATGTTTGTGATTAGATGAAAGAAAAATAACTCTTCTGACATGCCTTTCAAATAATTTGTTGGGACAGATGAAGTCTTTTTTTTTTGTAGAGTTGGTGACTCCAAAATGCTCTTATCTTTAGCAAGTCAACAACTGCAAGTTTGCTTGGAGAATTTTTTGACTCTCCAACAATCCTTCTTTCTGTGCATGGGGAAAAAAACAAAACAAAACAAAAAAAACATCCTTTTCCATTCACTACAGCTTTGTTTGTTTAATGCTTCCTTCCCTTCTGTAACTTTCACCTTATTTAGGAAGGTCTATATAGCTTGTCATTTAATTAGTGTATTCTCTAGTCTCTTTGAATAGCTAGTGGAAACTGGCCTTTGAATCACCCCCTTTTTTATAAGGTTTTTATTTTCTTAGACTAAATTTACATGTAGATGACTAAATATATTGTAAATGTCAGCTCCCTTTTAAGGGCAGCATAAACACTACATTCATAAACAGAAATGCAATTCACTGTAAAAAAAAATTTTCATTGTATAATTGAAAAATAGTCAGATAATTTTACTATACCCAAAAAAATATAAGCATAAAATTAATTCATTTTAGATTTGTTTAAAACATTCAAAACATTTAACTATTATGAGGTACCCAAGCTAACTCCATGCCTGAACACATGAGCTCTTTTCTCAGAATTGACCTCAAAACCTCATGGCCTACCAGATGTGCTATTAATCATTTTTAAATATCTTCTCCATGTCTGTCCTCATCAGCATTATAATTTTTATAATTCATAATGTTAACAGAGTGGCCTTTTAACATCTCTGAGCCTTGTGTTAGGAAGCAAGATATATCCACCTGAAGCCCTTAACCTAAATGTGTATGTACGAAGCTATGTGGATGATTGACCAAAAAGGGACACCAGCTTACCTCCAGGCCACGAACTGACAGCACACACCATGTCTCCCATAGACGGAGAGCTTGCGCACTCTCCAACTCCCCTCCAATGTTTATTAAATGGAGAAATCACAAGCAACCACTGCAAGTTTAAAAGGTACACCAAAATCTGGGGCTTTTGTCTAGTTAAAAGCCCTCTCACACTCACTGGTCCAAAAAACTGCACCCCCTTCCTCAGGAGGTAGGTCAGAAGCTCAGCTATAGTTGGAAAATTGGGGACGAAACACGTATAGAAGCCACACATTCCCAATATCTGCGTGATCACTTAGGGATTAGAAGATCTAATATTGCCTGAATCGTAGCCCATCTAGGCAACACCTTCCCTTGTCCCACCTCATGACCCAAAGAAGGTCACTTGGCCTTTCCCAATCTCTCACTTCACAAGATTGGTTACCAAACCTGCCTGTTGTAATAGTTGCCGCAAATGCTCAATGTGTTCAACCCAGGCATCACTATGGACGACCACATCATCAGTATACACAACTGCATTACTAAGGCCAGCTGTCACCCTACCAATCAACCTTTGAAAGGTCATAGGAGCATTTTTCATTCCGAACGGAAGGGCATTACAAACACAGAGATCTCTTTTCCCCGAGCTGACAATGGGACCTGCCAGTATCCTTTAAGAAGATCCAATTTGGAGACAAACTGAGCTCAGCCTATGTGGTGAATACAATCCTAAAGCCGAGGGATGGGAAAAGCATCAGTTTACGTCACCTGATTTACTTTGCGATGACTGATCAGGTTTTGGAACTAATACTACAGGTGTAGTTTTAGTTCCTAAAACAATCACTTTGCCCTGGCTCCACTGCCCCAGTCTCTTCCATATAAGCCAACTCTTCCTTTACTTGAGACAGGGGAAAGCCTATAGGGATGTTTTATAGGATTTACTTCCCCAACCTCGACAACATGAACGACCAATGTGGTCTCTTTGAATACCTGCCAGGTCATCCTCCCCCTCAAGGTCAGAGGACACACAAGAAACAATAACCAGAGTTGAACGGCCATGATATGGTTTCAACAGATAATTGCGGTCTCCAACTTTCTTCATAACACAATATGGGCCAGCAAATGCTGCACTCAATTCGCATTGGCTTCAGTACCAAGACCTTATTCCCCACTGAAAAAGATCAAACCACTGCCTTCCTGTCATACCGATGCTTCACTGGTTCACAAGCACCTTCCAGATTGCCCCTTGCTACCTCACAGGCAGCCACCAAGTGCTCCTCGAAACAGGACACATACTGCAAAAGTCAGCCCTCCTCTTCTCCATTTAGCAGTTGTTCTTTAACCATTTTCAGGGGACCAGGAACTTCATGGCCATAAACCAATTCAAATGGAGTGTAACCCGTGGAGTTGTTTACAGAATCTCGGATGGCAAATAGTAAAAAGGTATGGCAGCATCGACTTTGCAGCATCGACTTTGGTATCTGATGATATCTTTCAATGGCTCCTTGGTAGCAGAGGACAATACCTGGGCTATACCCATCTCAACCATTGCTTGTTGAAACACCCCAGATGTTAAGTTTGTGCCACAATCTGACTGGACCTCTATAGGCAACCCAAACTGGAAGAAGAATTGGAGCAAAGCATCCACCAGAGTTTTTATGCTACATAGAGGCACCGCCTCAGGAAAATGCGTGGTTACATCCATAATAGTTAACAAATACTCCTGACCCTTCTTGGTTTCAGGTAATGGACCTACACAATCGATTAGAACATGAGAAAAAGGTTCATCTACAATAGGCAGAGGACAACAGGAATTTTCTGATTGGGCTTCCCAGACACCTGACAAACATGACATGACAAACAAAACTGATCTTTATGTGCCTCATTACCTTTGCTTGAGTTTTCCGCACTCCAAGGTATCCGACCATGGCTGCTTAATGGGCCAGCTGCAACACTTCCTGTCTAAAACAGGGGTAGCATCACCTGCTCAACCACTGCCCAGTCCTCAGTGGCTGGCCGTTCTGGTGGCCTCCATTTGCACATTAAGACATTCTGGAGGTCAAATCCCTCTGCCATTATCCTACTTACCTCGAAATCAGTTGCAGCCTCTCTAAGATTTAAAAGTTCACTGTCCTTTCTCTGTGCATCAATAAGGGCAGCAGGACTGAACTCACAACTAATGGCCTCAGTCCCCAATAACTCAGGGGGTGACCCCGCAGACTTACTAGTGGATCTTGCAGTAGAGATTTACTAGTAAAGATCTTGTCCAAAGATGTTCGAGTAGACATCGACCTTGTGACAGCACATGCAGGAAAAACTGTCTCTCCAGTGCCTCAGTCTCAGGACACATGCAAGGGGTAGCACTAACAGGGAACACACAAACCTGGCTGCCAGC
Organism: Hydrocynus forskahlii; assembly: GCA_037974365.1. NCBI lineage: Eukaryota > Metazoa > Chordata > Actinopteri > Characiformes > Alestidae > Hydrocynus > Hydrocynus forskahlii. The sequence continues at coordinate 11,337 of JBBPCX010097867.1, forward strand.
TAAGTCATTCCCCAATAGGAATGTAACACTCTTCACAGGCAATGAAGGCATCACACTAACAGTGACAGAGCCAATAACCAAGTTAGACCTTGTGGAGTGGAACTGATCCATACTCTCCACCAACACCTTCAACCAGGACAGATGTGTTCAGAGATCGCAGGGAGTTCTAAAACAACAGAGACTGTGTCCCTCAAAATGGTGATGGTCACTTCAGGCCCTCCTTCAACAACTGACACAGAGCCCTCAGAAACAAACCCCTTAAAATGGGTCAGTTACAGCTGATGTTACTTTTCTATTTCTATGTGCATGCAACCCGTGCATTTCACTAGGCAGGACAAGTGTGACTTATTTGTTGCTATTGTCATTATCAAGGCATCCATGTTTTTGCATGTCCCAGTTTTTTTGCAAGAATTTTTTCCAAAGGATCTCTTAACAGGCCCAGCAAGAGGCTGACCTCTAGCAGACACCAGGGCTCCATGTCGGCTGTCAGTTCTCCTTTCCTGGTCAACTTGACTGGAAGGAGCACCGCCAGACTTCTCTTTCCACCCACCTCTCTGTATCAACACATTATCTGCCAGTTCAGCAGCCTTGGAAGCAGACCGCACCATTTGCTCATTGAGATGGACTTTGAGCTGGCGTTGGAACACTGGACTTGAATTGCTCTAGAAGCATTAACTGGCTCATCTCCTGGAAGGTGTACGCTTCACTAGCTCTAAGCCACTTACCAACTCCTGTTGCCTGGCTAGATCTCCATATGTTTGCCCGCCTTTAACTTCTCAGCCCGAAACTGCTGACGATAGGCTTCTGGAATGAGCTCAAAGGCTCTAAGTACAGCCCTTTTCAAAGCCTCATAATCAGCATCATGCTCAGGACTGGTTACTCCCTATGAACTTATGTCACCCATTCTTCCCTAGGCCACTGCTGTTCATGCACAATGCGCTCAAAGGTATCAAAAAAAGGCACCTACCTTTGGTCAGATCAAATCTGGTCCCATGAGTATGCTGACACTGGTTGTCCTACTGTCTGACTCTAACTTGCTCAAGCTCCATCCTTGCTAACTCCTTAGCTTCCTTCCTGTCCTTCTGAAGCATTTCAATTTCTCTTGCTTTCCTTGTCAAATCTCTTTCCTTGCTTCCCTCTTCCTCTTAACTGTTTTCTTTTTGCAGCTTTAGCTTCTAAATCAGCAACACCCAAAAACAACAGCAGCACATTTATGATTTCATTTTTCTTGGAATCTGGCAAAACATCTGCCGCACAAACCTCAACTAAACTATTTTCAAAACCAAACTAAATGTGCACAGGTCACTTCCTGTGTCACAGACATTTTCACTACAAAATATCTACCAAACTACAAACCATTAATGGTAAACAATATGGTAAACAATATGGTAAAATGAATAAATAGCCAAATTAGGCCTCACAAGATCGCAGAGTGCACGCTTATAGGCTGTAGCAATCTGCAAATCACCACAAACCGGACACCTACAAACTCTACATCTAATGCTACCACACACAAAACACCAACAAACACAGCTAACCTTATTGAACACAAAGTGTCGCAAACATAAGCTATCAAAAAAAAAAAACCCACCACATATTCAGATCCCAGAAAAGCACCCATACTCTTAGGAAGCCAGATATATCCACCTGAAGCCCCTAACCTAAATGTGTGTAATAACATGGAAGTCAGTATACATGAGGCTATGTGGATGACTGACCAAAAAGGGATTCCGGCTTACCTCAGGCCTCTGTGCTCACATGCCGTTTCTCTTGTAGAGCGCTCACACTCTCCAGCTCCAGCTCCAAAGATTATTATTATAAAGGGTGGCCTACAACAACTCCATGATGACTTTGAGTGGTGATGGATTCTGCAAGACTTGAGCCAAGTGCAACCCCCCAGGCTTGGTTGTCAGTCAAGACAGTATTGTTCATATTATTGGTTCAGCTGACAGTCCTCAAATCTTGTGAAACCATCAACATGAAACCATCTCATACAATACATTCTGAATCAGTGTCTTTTGGTCCCTATCTTTTGTCCCTATCTTTTGTCTATCCCTGTTTCCTAGACTCATGTGCATGCATCTTTATTCCACTTTTTGTTGCTTTAATTTGTTTATTTGTGTGTTTGATTTTTTATTTGTTTAGTAAAACAGAGTAAGAGTACAGCACCAGTTAATGATTTGGTTTCAGTGTTGTGTTTTTCCACTTTTTTGCCCTGTAGGATATATCATTATGTAATTTTCTTACATAAACTTCTTCTCATCCAGACAATGTAGCATATGAGATTCGGTGGTACCACAATCGATTACGAGGATCAGGCAGTCTCACGCTGTTGGCCAGTATGGATCGTCAGGGCGTGGTGAGCAAGAGCCCTCGTAATGACTCCAGTGACTGCAGTCTGGAACGTCTGAGAGCCCAAAGATTTGCCCTCTATATTCATGGGACCCAGGATAGTGATGCAGGCGAATACTACTGCATTGCTACGCCTTGGATACAATCAAGTTCGTCAGGGATCTGGAGCCATGAAACAGACATCATATCTAAGAAGATTTTTCTTAATGTCAGGTTTGCATGTGAGTAATTATTATTATTATTATTATTATTGTTGTTGTTGTTGTTGTTGTTGTTGTTATTATTTAATAAACATTTAGGTTCTTTAGTAAGAAACACTTCAAAATATTGGCACAATCAACTGATCAACCAAGTATTTGTTTCTCAACTATTTACTCAGCTGGTAAAATGCTGCTACTTTTTGTGAAATGTAGTAGCAGGCAACATTGCTATAACAAATATAAAATGCAGAAACCTCCAGGATTTTTCAAACAAAACTCTTGAAAATCAAAAGGTTTATTGTTGTCAAGGTGTGGACAACAACTCCTTGTCAACAAGTATCTTTATAAACATTTTTTTTTAATAAAGGTTATTTTTCACTCATTTACTTTTTTTTTTTATTAAACCTCTTTTGTCAATTAGGCCAAGCTATGTTTTAGTTTAGTGCTGTGAACAAAGCACAAAAAAGATTTCACACATGAATTGCACATTTTCTGTTTTTTTATGAGTACTAGATCTCAAAATTACTCAGTGTGGTAATGTTTATTATTTACCACATTGTGCCTTTTCTAGATCATACTTTATTAACAAATGTTATCTTAAAATATTGTATTGCACAGTACTGATTTTTTTTTCTCTTTAAGTATGGGATTCTCTGAAGTTGCCTTTGCTGTATGGGGCATGTGCATCTCTCGCCATGTGTTTCTTCTCCACCATTCTGGGCTTTGTCTGTTCTCGGAGTTGCTGCAGAAACAATCCAAACACTCCGCGCTCACGCATCAAGCTCATGGATCTAGAGATGGACTGACCAACACAGCATAAGAAACTGTGCTAGTCCTACCTGTATACAGTGGCTGGAGCATGATGGAACTGGTCATGTTCCAGACTTTATGGAAAGTCTCCCAAGGAAAACAATGGACCTATGACTTAGATATTGTTAAGATGTACCTTTTCTTATTTTTAAACATACAACAGTTTTACTGTGGATAAAGTGCTGAAAAAGGTGGGAAAATGAAATTTCATTCTTAAGAGATACTATCTGTGGTTTCTCTCCTCAAAAACCCTTTGAGTGATGCAACAACACGCGACCAAAGGTCCCATCTGTCTGATTCTTCTATTAATACTATAAATTTTATCATCATTTTATGACTCAATTAATGTATTATTATTAACTTTTAATAACAACACAAAAACATGTCACTAATTAATCACTTAATGCAGTGTTTTTAATTATGTTAAGGGGACACATGTGTTATTGCACTGATAAAGCTTTCTAATTTAGGTAAATGTCACCAACTGTCTATGAATCTGAGGTATGTCTCCACACATTTTTTTCTTAAGGACAATCTTACCAAAAATGGAACCTTCAGAACTATCTTTTGTAAACTTACAACTTCACTGCTGTCCGGCAGCAATACTGGGCAGTTTCTAGAGCTGGGGTCTCAAACTCATTAGATCAGTTTCATTTAACAGTAGAACTCAATGGGGCTCTTACTGTGATGGCAGTGACCTTTCAGTGAAATTCTATTGCAAAATGTGAAATGCTGTTGACAGGGAGCAGTAGTATGTGCTGATAATTCCATTATTTCTTGAAATTCTGCCACTATACCATGAATAAATTGATGATAGCAGATCATAGATATATATGGGGTGTCACGCAATTAAAACAATTAATCTAATTAATTACAAGCTCTGTGATTGTCATGTCATGGGGGTAAGGACACAACTGCAGAGAGAAACTTTAATACAAACATGTCTTTAATGAGAAACTAAGGCAAGGCTCGTCACTGCAAGCTTCAAACAAACTAGTCCACAAACAAGCTGGCGCGTGGTGATGTTCACCGAAGTCCTTCCACTCTCGGCGAGGCAGGTGTTTGGGCTAGGTCGAAGCTCTGAGTCGCTCTTGATGCATTTAAGCGCACGGTCTGTGGTGGCCAGTAGTTTAGGGACGCCGCTGTACAATGCATGGCAGCACTCTTCACATCTATGGGGGCGAAGGGGAGACACAGAGAAAGAGCAGACAGACACACTCAGCTGTGCGAGTCCGAAAGGCGCCTCTGCCCTGACGCTGCTTCTCCTGGCTGGATTCACGGTCTGGCTGCCACTCGAAGCTCTTACAACCAGAGTCTTATTTTCCGGATTGGCCTCCTAAGCTGCGTCACACAGAGGAGCTGGACACGTACAACCAATCACTAAACAGAACCAATCAAACTTAAACAATTCTGACACATACACAATCACTGCACAGGTGAGCTCTCAATCAAGTGAACTCTCAACCCAGCTGACGAGCTCATAGCTCTTTAAGCCCAATCACCCAGCACTGAGCTTACACACACACACACAGATGAGACAATACACGGCCCTACCTAGGACTAGGGAGAAGGAGGCCGCTGGGGGCGTGGTCGAGGTGGACCAGACATGACAAAGATTAATTAATCTAAATTAATCACACACATTTTTTATGTAAAAGTATTTAAAATGGAAATGAATGAATAATCAATATTACAGACTTTCAACAGCTCTTTTATTTAATAACTTTCTGCACTGTTCATGTGCAGTGATGGTCACAGCAATCAGAAATATGACCTACTATGCTGAGGGAAAAAAAAAAAAAATGAAGAACAATAACAGAACTAAGTCTGTCTATAACGTGCAGTTTAAGACAATGTACATACAAGCACGGGCATCAGACGCATTTTAATGTGGGGGTGTGCTGCACTCTGCGTCTGGTGTGTTTCATTCATATGTCACCCCCTAAACTGTTCCAGTGTTGTGACAATTTATGCTACCCTATTGAAAAATGCTACTTTTAAGTGTATACAGTTCATGCAGTTCATAGTCAGTTTGTAACACTGATAATGATGAGAAATAGGCACATAATATGCATAATCAGAGAAAAATATATTTTATTTAAATGAGAAGAGCCGAGATAGATCCAGGTTCAAACACTGAGAAATGGTTACAGCTTGTGGTGATGTCTGGACAGTGCTGATATTTCCCAGATTCAGATCGTATTCTGGAAACTGCAGAAAAAACGCATTTTATAAACGGAATCAGAAAACTTAATGAAATTGCTTATGTAAATTGCTTAGGCTCCAGAGTAGCGACATACACTAGTGGTGTGCAATACTACTAGATTGGTATCGATCCAATATCAAGTAAATACAGGGCCAGTACCGCCGATATTGATACTTTTTAATAACTAAGGTGGATGCATCATAAAATTGCTAAATCTGAATGAATTTGCTTGACATTTAAGTGTTTATGTGATGGCTCCTTTGGATTATTACTACATTAAAACCCAGGACAGAATTTGGGAAACGTTATGAACAGAAAATACTTTATAACCATAATAACAACAATAACAAAAAAATTTTCTTAAATAAAGAAAGTAGAAAGTTTGTTTGGCGTGATAATTGTGTGTGGGACTTTGGGGAGTGGGACTTTGGGGGGCAGGACTTGGGGGCGGGACTTGGGGGCGGGCACCAATGAGGCAGCTCCTAGGGCTCAGGACCCAGAACAATAACACAAGAGGTGCTGCTAGGAACTACGTGCTCAAACTACGTGTTTTAGACCCTAAAACAGGAGCATGAGTTATACAATGCTACATCATCTGTGCTTCAGGGGAGGGATGGATTGAGGTCTGAGGGGGACACATCCTCCTCATCTGCACCCATGCGCGCACTACTGAATCATGTGACAAAATACAGGCGGGGAGGAAAAGAAGAGTATGGTGCTCCGTACTGGCTGGAGAGACACTTGAAATGATCGGCGCAAAAGTATCAGTCTCATTACACTGATATCGATCAATATCAGTACCAACGTTGGTATCGATATTATCGATATTTGGATCGATCCACCCACCACTAACATACCGTGGTGAGCGTGAGAGAGAGAAGACGAAGACACGGTGAGCTTCAAGCAGAGTCTCTTTATTTCTCAGCTTCGCAGCCTCGAAATACAGACTTCTCTGGGTGTACTGCGCCCCCAACTGGCGTAGCTGCAGTACATCACCCAACTCCAACAACACCCCTCCCTTCTCGTCCCTCACTACCCCACAAACCCCACGAGTCCAGTACAAAGTTTCTTAGACGAGACGGCAAGTTGCGCCTCCGGGGAGCTCGTGGTGTGACCCTCTGGGCAGGAACAGCGCCCTCACCACTCACTCCCCGCTCCCCCAGGTGCCTCAACTCACCACCTGCGTCTGGTGGCTCTGGGTGGTCGGGGTCCTGCCCAGTAGCGTTCCTCATACCAGCCTGCGGCTGGTACGGTGCCAGTCTGTCCCGGTGAAGGACCACAGCCTTGTGGCGGCCCCTCAACCGCACCCGGTGGACCACCTCACTGAGCCGCTCGAGGACCTCTCCTGGCCCCTTCCAGTGGCTGTCCAGTTTTGTGTTCTGCCCCTTTTTCCGGGAGGGGCAGTAAACCCAGACCCAGTCTCGCGGCGCAAAGCCGTGCCCTCGGCTGTGCATGTTGTGCGCCCGCTTCTGTTGGGCTGTGGCTGCACCTTGGCGCTCTCTCGCCAGCTCATGCACCACCCTCAGTCGGCTTTGCAGTCTGCACGTGTAGTCTGGTCCTGGCGGGTCCTCGATCTCTGGTGCGCAATTCACGGCTGAACATCAGCACTGCCGGCATGCTCTGCGTGCTCTTCTGCACTGCTGTCCGGACTACGACCACAGGACTAAGGGCAAGTGTTTGTCCCAGTCTCACTGGTGCTCTGTCACCAGGAGTGCCAGATGGGTCGCCAACATGCGGTTAAACCGCTCCACCAGCCCGTCACTCTGTGGGTGAAGCGGTGTGGTGTGAGTTTTGTGGATGCCCAGTTGGCAACACATGTCCCCAAAAACCTGCGCCTCAAAGTTCCACCTCTGGTCGCTGTGTGGCTCCTCTGGGGCCCCAAACCTGCAGAAAAACTCCTCCAGGAATGTATCTGCCACCATGGTCATGCTCTGATTGGCTACTGCGTGCGCTTCGGGCCACTTAGTAAAACAATCCATGGCTACGAGCACGTAGCGGTTTCCCAGCTCCGTCTGTGGGAACCGACCCAACAGGTCCACCCCTACCCATTCCATGGGGGCCCCCACCATGTAGGGCTGCGTTGATGCCCACGACTGCCCACTCGGACCCTTTTTTGCTGTACAGGCATCATAACAGTGGACATAGAGTTTGACGTCCCGCCTACACCCCGGCCAATAGAACCGACTGTGGAGCCATGCTAAAGTTTTGGTTGCACTGAAGTGTCTGACCCCCACCATGCCATGGACCACTTGTAGAATATCCTCCCACAGCCCACGGGGCACCAGCAACTGCTACAGTTCACGCTGACCATCCGGGTGTCGCCACCGACGGTAACACAGTCCCTGCCACAACTCTAATGTCGCCCGCTGCGACCGATAAGCTTTTAGCTCCGAGTCTGCAACAGTTATCTTGTCCCACTCTGGGCAGCATGACTGTTCTAACCACACCCGCACCCGGATCATTCACCTGCTCACGCTGCAGCCTCTCTGAGTCCACTCCGGTCACCACGTCGGTCATGATAGGCGTACTCAACTCAGACACTTGTTCTTTTTCCTCCGCGTGCCTGCAGTAATGACAGTTCTCAACCATACATGGGTGGCGCGATAGTGCGTCCGCATTACAGTGCTGTCGACCTGGTCCAACTCCGCAGACCACCTGAAATCCCCCCCTTTCTCCAGTTAGCCAATGTAACGGCCATGAGACCATCACGAAGTCCCTCACGAAACGCCAGTAGTACAAGGCTAAAACCAGGAAGCTATGCACCTCTCTCACGTTCCATGGTGCTGGCCAGTCCTGCATTGCCTTGACTTTAGCCGGGTCGGTGGCTACCCCCTCGCTACTGACTACGTGCCCCAAGAACACAACCTCCCTTTTAAACGGTGCAGACTATTGCAAAGACCAAACGGCATAACCCGGAAATGCCATAACCCTTGCCTGATAGTGAAAGCTGTTCAAACAGAAGCGCCAACTGTTATCCTTTTTCTTAACCAGCACTGCCGATGCTGCCCAGGGGCTGTCCAATGGCTCGAACACCCCTGCTGCCGCCATCTCTTGGATTTTCTGCTCGGCCGTGTGCAATTTATCCAGTGACAAACAGACCGGAATAGCATCCCCACTGTCGATGTAGTGTTGGAACAACTCCGTGTGCGTGCGCTCCTCGTCCTTCGCTGCAAAAATATCCACATTCCGCCTCAGTAGTAACTCCAGCTCCACTCTCTGATTCTCAGTGAGCCCCGTACTGTCTCTCTGCAGCAGCTCGTGGACTGCTTGATGTGTCTCATGGATGGCCCTTCCACCGTACGCGTCTCATTCACCCTCATGTCGGTCTCTCTGCTGCGCCCGTGGAACGAGCTGGTCTCCGCAGCAACGTGAAGCTGTCTCGTCGCAACCTCCACCGTTGCCCCCAGTCTTGCCAATGCATCCGGCCCCAGGATGCATGGCTCCACCACGTTTGCGAGCCACACCTCATGTTTGACCGTCACCCAGTTCCCGGTGATGGTCAGCTGTTTCTTACCCCTCATTCTGGCGTGCGAGCCAGTCATGGTGGCGAGTTGCACATTTGTCTCTGTCCAGCTGGGAGGAGTCTGCTGCTGCATGTGTGGCAACACGCCTGGCCGGACAATTGTGATAGTAGAGCCGGAGTCAACCAGTGCTCAACAGCACACTCCTTCCACGATGCACTCCACATAGAGTCCTTTAACAGGCCAAACTGGCCACTCACGCTGGCCCGCAGAGGCTCATGGGAGCCTGTGTGACTTGCCGGCTCATCACAATACACTCACATGCCCTTGAACTGTGCATTGAAGACGTGTAGGAACAAATAAGTATAAATGTACAAGTCGAAAGTAACAATTAAAAGAGCTTTTAAGATATTAATCACCATAAACCAGTGCCCCCAACGCAAGATAGCACAAATAAACCAGCTTCCCTAATGCTAGGTAGCACAGATAAACCAGTCTCCCCAACACTAGGTTGCGCAGATAAACCAGCCTCCCTAACGCTAAGTAGCACAGATAAACCAGCCTCCCCAACACTAGGTAGCGCAGATAAACCAGCTTCCCTAACGCTAGGTAGCACAGATAAACCAGCCTCCCTAATGCTAGGTAGCACAGATAAACCAGCCTCCCTAACAATAGGTAGCGGAGATAAACCAGCCTCCCTAATGCTAGGTAGCACAGATAAACCAGTGTCTGATGCAAAATGTATGAGCGTGGCACAGAATCCCAAGACTGCGGAACTGTACATGCGCAAAAGGGCACTTTAGCACATCTCGGGGGGTAGTGTCAGTGCCCGATCCGTGTCAGCCCCACTCACAACGGCTTATTACAAGCCGCAGTGTGTTGTGAGTGAGGCCGAATGTTCATGGTAATATTTAATGGCTTTAGAAAAATTAATGTATGAGCTCACAGATGTATAACTGCAGTAACTGTCATTGGATCACCATAACAGCAGAGAGAATTAATTACCCTGATGACACATGACACTTGAGAAGGACAAACAGGTAAAAGCTAAAAGTTTGGCTTCTTTTTTCTGGCTATAAATGTAAAGAACTGAACAAATCAAAATCAGAAAACTTTATTGATCCCGAAGGAAACGCCATATGCAATGATTGCACAGACACACACAGAGACAAGAATATAAAATATAAAGTCTAAGTAACTCCAATAAAACTCAGAAAATACTGGCTTAGTTATTTATGAGCCTGTAGATCAGTGGCTGGGCTAGCAGTTTAACATCACATGGACTCCAGAAGGTTGTATTATGTATTTACATAATGCACTCTGGATACTGTAGTTAGAGAATGCTGATGAATGGAAACATGAAAAAGATATGAAGTCATGCATTCTGTCAAACAGCTACTGTATGGCTTCCAGAATACTGTATACCATGAAAAATAATATTAAACTGTTGTGTAGTCTGGGCAGCCCCATTAGAAAGCCGTGTTGCTATTTTATTTTTAGGAACTTGACTGCATATATTGAACTAACATGCTAAATAGCAGACATGGTCTCTGACACATCAGTCCTGTTCATAATAATTGACACACATCACGGGGTATATAAGCAGGAAGATGGGAAGGATCCAGCACTCAGTCATTGAGTCTCCCTGTACTGTGAGCACTCCAGCCTAGCTACTTAATTATTATACTCACTGTGTGTGTGTGTGAGAGTGCGGGTTCCCGGTGGGAATCTTTATTTCTTGCGAGTGCTCTTAGATCAACATGCGTGGTCTAACCACCTCTCTTGTGTCTATCCGCAACTGGGTTCATCCGCCAGGCTACATTGGGCTGATTAGTTTGGCCAGATATGTTTCCTTACTCCTGTGACAAAAGCTTAAATGTCTGAAGATACCTGAATAGTTCTAATGTATGGCTGAAAGAAGCAACATGGGTTGGTCTAAATGAAAGCATATTAAGCAAAAGTTTAAGCACCATTGGTCAAGTTACATGTTTGGTGCCTTTCTAAGTAAAAAAAAATATACATCCTCTACACACACTTCTACACACTTAAATTCTGAAAACTTTATTACTTAAAATGCTTACTTAAAATATAAAAAAACAATAAAAGATATTGTGACGTCTGGTCCACGTCCATCACGCCCCCAGCAGTCTGGGTTACAGGCTGCTGGAGCCGAGGTCTGCTCTTCACGTCCCTTTGTTCGTGTTTATAAGCTTAGATCTTGCTCACCCTCTCTCCCCTTGTCTCACAGAAGTGACCAGCTGAGCTGTTCCATTAGCTGGCAGGCGAAACCGTTGGATGCTGCACGTAGCGGAGCTTCTGTTCTGGTTTCCTTCAGGACTCCCAGACTGGAGTCCAGGTGCATTGGGTCCTGCCCTGCCAGAGGGGGAGATACCTTCGTGGCCGTAATAGGGAGTGACCCTCACCCAGAGCAAGGAGGCAGAGCCCGGAGTGGGACACTGTGGTCCAAGACATGTTATGTCCTGTTGCTCTTACAGAGCCGTGTTTTGTGTTTCTCATTAAAACCCCTGTGCGTTCGAGACTTCCTGCATCTGCATCCTCCTTCCTCATGGCAGACATGACAAATATAGAATATTTCATGTTTTATTGTTTTACAGTGAGTTAAATTTAGCAAATAAACCTCACCATGAAGATGTGCAGAAAATGCCATATTTATGTTTGTTTCCTGTGGAGGATGTGTTAACTTAAGGACGGAAGAAAAGAGGGACATTATGTTGGATGTTTTAGAAACAGCTCATGAGAGATCTTATTATGCAGTCACCAATCTTACCTGCCAAAGGCCATTGTGAGTGCAGTTTTTTATTCCAACCATGCATGTGCTTACCTAACTAATCAGTCATTTAAGACCAACTTATTAACAAGTGAAACCCCGCAGTGACATTATTCATGCCTGCTGTGATGATAGGTAGGACTAAGAACTCTAAAACACATAATGGCGAGTTTTGGAATGAGCAGTTTTAGAAGAGTTTATTTGGATCAATTACAGTCATAGTGAGTTCCTGACACCTGCCTTACATGTAACCTATTTTGCTTTCCTGCTGCCTATGCACTGAACAGATGTTTAAGATTGCTTGGAATATTAGCCAGGCCCATAGCCAGCCTAGTGCAAGGGGGGGGTTCTTTTTTTTTTTTTTTTTTCAATGGACCTTTTGTCTTTTCCTCATTTTTTCTTTCCTTATGAACTTTAAACCCT
>JBBPCX010097875.1:0-23575 GCA_037974365.1 Hydrocynus forskahlii
GCCGTTTAAGGGCTCTGTCACTTTTATGCAAATAAGCTGTTGCTGGCCACGCCCCACCCATCCCATGCTTACACTGCACATTTAGCACACGTGAAAATGGCAGAAAACAGAGGTGCTATCCAGCCCTATATGTTCGACCCTGAGTCGGACCCAGAGCAAAAGGGGGCTCGACAGATGAGGGGTGGTTCTATACAAATTTCCTCATCCTGACCTCAGGATATAGGAGTCGTCCAAACGGCTCATAGAAGCATATAATTCCTGACACCAAAATCTTTCAACTGATTCAATGAAAACGGATGGATGTGGTAATTGTGTGGTGATTGTTCAAATAGTCAATCGTCAAGCTATTATTTCTTTAACTTAATTTAATAAATGTCTAATAAAAGACGTAAAGAAATAAAATAATAATTATTGCACCTCAAGCCAGTACCTGTGTTCGTAATGAGTGCTGTGCACCTGCATGTTTCTAAGATGTGTCACTTAAATATAATTTAATAATATGCCATAGATTTTAGACATTGGTTTTGTTGGTCAAGAGCGCTATGTCATTTCGCTGCCTTAAAATATTAGTGCACCAACAATGCGCCCAGCATCACTCTTACAAGTGGGAACCGTGCAATATAATTAATTTATTATGCATGCATAACATCTAAATGAGGAATGCACTGATAGCAAAACCACTTTGCTATGTGCTTTCCACCAGTGCAAAATAGGGCCCTAAATTTCTTTGCCAGTGTTCTAAAGTGACTGTGCCTTTTTTATTACCAGCTTTTTCTGCTTTCCACATTTACGAATCAAGTGCTAAACTTTCTGATGCTCCCCAAGAACGTGTCCAGAAGGACTTATCTTGCCTCTCTGCGTTGCCTATTTTTTCGAAAACATAGTTTAAAAAAAAATAGTGTACAGCATACACCTTCTCTTAGATTAGCTGTCTGTTCCCAAAGGCCTGTTTACACTGGGGGTGCACTGGACTCCTTCATGTATGCTTTTTGCCACTACATTCATGAGAATTAAAGCTTGTGACACTTCAGCACCTTTGGGTGAGCCTTAATGCCTGGTGAGAATTTAGGCAGCACTTAAGAGTCACAGAAAGCTTGGAGCAGTTGTAATTTACATGCAATCATTCTACTAATGAAGATATGTGATGTTTGAACAGCCTTGGTCAACAACCCAGTCCAACAGGTTCATGTTATACGCCAGACTCCACCTGCCTCCCAGCTCTGATTAGCAGATTATGCAAAAACTGTACAGAGTCACTTGTATATGCACCAATTCTCGTCATTCTCATTTTGTTCAAATTATCTTGAGAATTGTGAATCCAATTTTGTGAGTTGATGTGAATCATGATCATGTATTGCCACATCCTTTGTGGATCGCAAGCCCTCTAACGATGCCAGTGGTGTGATTAAGTAAAGAAATAATGTTTCATGACTGCTTTACCTTGTCATTCCAGGAAGATCCATTTTAACAAGACTGTAATACAAGATTATATTACTGCACTACCCGGCCACTTTATAAGAAGTGTGTACAATCTTGGTTAAATTCCATGGAAGACTGTCTGTTAGATTTGAATGAGATGAATAGCTGAGCAGCAGGTTGAGAAGTGTGATAGGTAAAGGGAGTGGAATGTGAAGCACCTTTAAACTTTCAATAGAACGTTATATATTCAGCTGTTTCCATGGGAACACCCTAGCATTCCATCTCGCCACCCTTAGAGTTTGAGTTGTTTTTACGACATTGGCGGGCACATGCACAATAGGACACCCCCCACCCCCCACACACACGAGAAAGACAATCTCTCTCAGCGTCTGATTGAACTAAGTGGGGGGTATTCTGTTTCACATAGAGATCTCACAACTTGTTCTGGTGTGCTGCAACACGCACACAGGCAACGTCATAACAATGTACAGTTGATGAATGGCTTTGTACGCTTTCACAATGCGCCGTAAATAAAATCTAATATGTGAGTGTCAGTAGCGAGGAGAAAGTCTTGAGAGTTCCTCGATGCTGAAAATATGCATGAATACGTTGCCTCTGCTTAAAAGACGTTCATTGCCCAGATCATGCAGAAGACAGCGCACACTGCGAATTATTGAACCACCTTCGGTTTTCATCACCAAAGAAGTCACATCAAAAAAGGTGGGGCCTGAAGACAACCAAGAAAGACAGCAGTGCGTATAAGGCCATAATGATCCTTACCTTTCTTTTGAAGTCCACTCTGTATGCTTTATTCTCTCTATCTCTCTCTTTTTGGTTTCAAAAGTTTAGAGGTGTAGTTTGTAGTGGACATGAGTGTCTCAGGGGAGTTTTTAGCTTACATGTGATGTGTCCTCAGGTGTCTGAACTCAAGCAGGTCTCCAGATGGCTCTGGATTTGACAGCTGCTACCCTATCACTATGGTGATGGAGGCATGTGTGTATGTGTGGCGAGTGCAAAAGTTTGGGCATACTTCCAGGCAGTACTTAGGCAGACTCACTTTTGACAGGCTAGAAATACTTCTTGTAGCCATCTAAAGGTCTTTCCTTTCTTGATTATAGAAATATTCATAGTTCATCTTGTTGGCATGTTTATTATGTCTAGTCACAGATTTTCAGTAATAAAGAAAATGCCACTTCCAAATATTTAATGTCTTGAAGTAGTTCAAAGTTGCTTTCCATGTATGTTTTGGACCATTGTCTTAAAATCCAGCCTCTCTTCTTCTTTAATGTCTTCATAGTAAATATCACCACTGGCTATCAAACATGCCATACATAACAGATCCACTGATTGTTACCAGAGACTTCAGTTTCATTTCACCAGATTTGTGAAGGTAAACCGAATGGAAGCTACCAAATATGAGTGGGTTTGGCCAAAACTCAGAGTGAGAATACAAGCTGTGAAATTTAACAAGGCTTGAAACAGGTAATCAAGCAAAATATAAAATTACATAAAAAATGGGAAAAAAATCCAAAATACCAGCACAAATTTCAACAAGGTCCCAAATTCACATCTGCTGAGCCCCTAAATGCAGGGGACAAATCCCAGCAACAGAGTCACGGTGCTCACACACACATAACTTACAAAACCCTCCCCATAAGACTAGGCAAGCCAAACATATACAGGTGGCCAGCACCATTTAAAAACAAAGAGGGGAACATGTAACAATCAATAAACAGATAACCAACCAAACAGACTCTGAGACAAAAGCACAACATTCTTAAATTTATAGACAGCAGATTTACTACAAAATATTACGTCCCAGAAGCACATGAAAAGACATAATACAGACAAGGCTTAATCAAGGCCATCTCCACTATGGGCCATAACAGGAATGAACCTTGTCAATTAAGCCTGAAACCAAATAAATATTGCTCTGTTCCTTGGGTGTTTGACCCTTGCCAAACGAGAACAAAGGAAGAAATGGTAATTTTTTTATGCTAAGTTTGCGCCCTTACTTAAGTACAATAAATGTCATAACAAAATAGTCTTATATGTAAAATTGCATGTAAAATGTATGTGTGTGTGTATGTGTGTGTGTTTGTGTGTGTGTGTGTGTGTATAGAGGTCATGGGGAGGGCACACTTGCGACCGAAAGGGCCCCAGTCTTGTCCGGTCACCCCACGACCATCACAAGATTACCAAAATGCCTCTGGTTTATGTATACATACTTCAAACACTGAAATGTGTGACAAGATCAAGGTTAAGGTTACCTTCTCAAAAGCACAGGTAATTTTTGAACAACACTGCATAGTGGAGCATTACATGCTGACTTCTACATCAGACTTGGTTTAAGGCATAATGAATCAATTAAGCACTGAGACCTTACAAAAAGTAACACTATCACTGGATCAACTGAAAAGGGTGCCCAAATATTGCACATGCCACATTTTTTTCTAGGCAGTAAATTCTGTAAGCAAATGGTATTTGGGCATTTAAAAGTATAGAACTGTGTTATATTTAGTGGCTATACTTATTTCTTTGCACAAAACTTGCCGGCTGACCAGGCTGACTAAAAATTTCACATAATGTGCATAATATTGAATGAGCAGATTACTTAATTTAAGTAACTGTAATGGTTGAGTTTAATTAATCAGTGGTCTGTACTGTCATAGCTGTGAGAACAGTAAACGAATTCGGCAGTTTGATTTGTGGTGTAAATTATGACATAATGTGTGATTGTCTGTTGGAGAAACAAGGCAAAACAATCTTTACAAGATCTTCAAATGTAACTGTGCTTTCCTGGAAACAAAGTTTGGAACTGGACTTTTCAGAGAACATTGAATGGCAAAACAAAATATAAATCCTTGAGTAAATCAGGCCTCACCTTGCACACAAAGTCCAGATAACCAGATTGGAGCTCTTATTATGGACAAATAATGAGAAGAGCCAATTCATCAGAAACACTAACTGAAGAGCAAATTTCCAAAACTCACTCAGTCCATTTTTTGTGATTTTTTAGGTTACACTACTATTGGCATATTTTTACAATACCTCTTTATGTGCAATAGTATAACTGACCAAAGCTCACTCAGTCCTTGCGTAATACACGGTACAAGATTAGGTGAATTTCCAAGAGTCACTCAGTCCACTGTACTGAAAACTGTATGTTTACCAGTACTGGTAGACAGAAGTATGTTTACAATTTTTATGTGGTTAGCTGTCATTGACTCTATGCTGTGTCATGTAGTAGGATATAAATATTAAACTTGTACATAATTTTGTGACATTGCATATCGATGTACTTAAAAGTTGTTTTCATAATATTTTTTAAACAAATTTGCCCATACTAAAATGTGCAGGAGCTGCACTTTAGAAACAGGCATTGAAAAATGACAAGTAACTGTAAAATTTCAATTAAATAAATGATTTCCTGTAAGAATTGCTTTACAATAGGTAAAACAAGTAAAACGCAGAAACAAGACGGAAATAATAACGAACAAGCCATTAAGACACCAAAAGAAAACAGAATATTCAGGACAAACACCATCCATATGTTCACCAGGAGACAGATTGTCTCAAAACACGTAATGATATTAAAATAATAACAACAACAACACCAACAACAATAATAAACTGACATTATAGATATAAAAAACAATTTAGTCTTTGAAATGTTCATGTAAAAAACAGAAGGCAGTACTCTAAGGTTAAAAAAAGAGCCATTAATTCCATTATGCGTTGATGATGATTCATTCACGAATTCTTTCTAAGCAGTCAAACTGATGATCATAATTTCCCCTAGGCTGGTGAATAATACATACATGTTGGTGTCTCTCATTAGAAGTCCTGACTGTGGAGGAATGCTTTGGCAAGCACTTACCAAAGTGCTGGTGCTGCATTTCTAAGCTGCTGTAATGTGGAGAAAAACAAACATCTGGTGCTCCTATTGGAGTCCATTCAGAGGATGTAAGGGGTGTGTTTCAGTTGTCTCTGCTCAATGCTCGGCCTGGCTTATGATTCTATTAATAACTGCAGTATTTACAACACACAGCATCACACCAGTGTACCACTACTCACTTCACACTCAGCCAGAGAAACAGAAAACCAGTGCCAAATACTCTCTTTCTGTCTCTCTCTCTTGCTCTCTCTCTCTATCTCTCCCTCTACCTCCACACAAACACACACACACACACACACACACTCACACACTGAGACACACTCTAACTAGGATACCAAGTTCACAGAAATCTTCAGGGCCTTCTAGCTTCTAGCTGAAATTTTAAAAAATGCATGCCTGTAAATTTTAGTCCATTTACATTAAGTACAATTATGCCTGTAATTTAATTACAAGTTTTGTATAAATATTCTCATTTAGTTTTTAAGTTGGAAACAATATTCAACACTTTACAAAAATGTTAAAAATGGAAAATTATTCAGTCAGGTTTTCTCCACCGTAATATGAAGGTAGTATTACAAACTGTCCCACTGGTCAGGCCTTCAGGATTGCAGTTCTGCCAGGTCAGAGGATCAGGTGTTCAGTGAGAGACTGTTTCTGTACCTGTGTGACTGAGAACACTGATTCCAGGTGGGAATCTTTACTCTCTAAAGAGAGCGCTTTCAGATCAAAGTGACAACGGCCCTCCAATAGAAACTCCCTAACCACCAGACCAACAGCTTAGCGAAAATATTAATATTCATTTTAATTTCGTATTGTTTTTTAATGTAACAGTTGTGTAATTTATACACTGAACCCTAGAGATAAATACAGTTTTGTTAAAGGCTAAGACTGAAAAATTGTGTGTATTTTGTGTTCAAGCAAGGATACTCTGGTCATGATGGTCCAGAGTGCTGTTGTTCTGTCTGTGTTAAACCGTAAGGCCCCCACACATGCACATGCTTATGCGCTAAAGAATTTGCATAAAAGCCACACACACACATACGGAGATCTCTCAGGACTTTAGGACTTTTAGTGTGAGGTCAGGTAACATGCTAAATATGCATCACCTCTCTCTCACTCTCTCTTCACTGCGCCCAAAGGTCTCACTCCCCCAGGTACACTTCAGCTTTTTACCAGGTGTCATCCTGTAAACAGCGGCCTGCAGACCAAAGACCATGTCTCGGAGCTGCTGTTGCACCATCTTTGTGCATGTGTACACACACACACACACACACACACACACACCCTACAAGCTTGTAAAGCTCTCAGGCATGGTCTGAATGTGTTTTGTATTGTATGAGAGAAAATTTGTCAGCTTTTAATGTCCTGCTACTGACTGTAATTACATATGGTCTGCAGTGTGAACTCACACTGGCCAAGACCTAAAGGTCAATGGTTGAAATCCATCTGAAAACACCCTGCCATTATCACCCAGAGTGTCCTCCAAATGGTCGGCCCTGCAGCTGACAAATGTCCACTGCAGCATACAATTTGTAATGTCACCATGCCTGGGCTTGGATAGACAGATGGGAGGATGGGAGTGCCATTAAAAGCGGCAGGAGTTGAAGCTGTCCAGTGTAAAATTTGTTGTCCTTATTAATCCCTCAATTTGAGAGTTATTAAAGTCATTTTTTTACTCCTTAAATGATTATGCAATTGCATAATTAATTGCATATTTGTATAATTAAAGTGCTCTTTTGACTTTTTTGTTTATGTTGTTTATTTCAATGTAAAGTAAGAAAATGTGGCAGGACATGTTTTTACATAGAATTTACAGCTGTGACTGAAGGAACTGTTTACATGGTAGTAAATCAGAGACAATACAAACAATACCGCATTTTTGGAGTAAATGATGATTGATTTTATGACTGAAAATAGCTTGAAAATAGCGGAATAGTGAATATTACTTGATTTAATAGTATCTGTATGACTGTAAGCACTTATAATATTCCAAGATCAATGTACCTACATTGCTTTATGAATATATGCATTTTTAAGCCCCCCACAACTGCAAAATTACACATCAAAATAACGAGCAAACTGTTTGAAGTTGATTTGCCCATGACATTTAGAAAACAGAAAAAAACGCTTGGGCAATCATATGCACTGCTGCTCTTTTCATCAAACTGTGACGCTGGATCATTAGCTAGGATTAGATGATCTTATAACTGAGCTGCAGCCCTTCCCTCTGCCTTTTTTTAACACTTCTGCGGCCTTGGGCCAAGAATCCAGCAAGCCTTTCGCTGAGAAGGCCCAATGCATAATGATCAGACCCTGCTCCCACCTTGCACACAGCACAGGTAAAAGTGCTGCAGAATTCCAGATACTCCAGAACCCTGAGGGAAGAACAAAACTCACATTTGCACCCTTTCACACCCTTAAATCAACTCTTTCCAGTCATACGCAGCTGTGATTAATTGGTTTAGTGGAGAGGAATCAAAGAGAAGATGAAGAGACAGATGCTGGGAAGAGAAAGAGCTGACTGTGTAGCTTCTCTTTGTAATTTGGGACAATAAACTACATGCCACTGTTTCCTTGAGGCTACAAAAAAGTGAGAGCGTCATTAAGAGCAGGCAGGGACACCCTAATCAGAAGTTGTTTAAAATACTTGAGTCACAAATGAAGTTGTGTATTTCTTTGTCTGATTAAACATTAAGCTCTGGTATACAAGTACACTGTATTCTACATTGTATTACAAGTGTATGGCTGGATGTTAAGCACTGATTTCCTTTCTGAACATGTCTCAGCAAAGTTAGAATAACGCAGTGGGCCGAGGCCAGCAGGTAAGTGTGAAGGCACGGTTAGGGCAATAAAGCCTCTCACTCCTCACTGTGCTCTGATGGGACTGTTTTTTGTCTCTGTGTGCAACAAGCTGTTTTATTTGCTGAGCTTCTTTCATAACACATTCTCACTGTGAGACTCCTACACCAGTGACTAAGGAAGATGCACATTGTGGAGATTCCTCTGTGGAGGGACCATGTGGCTGGAGGCTCTAATAGAGAACCTGGTGGGAGCTTCACAAAAGTCTCCTGAACCCCCTCGACTAGCTCCTTTCAATGTGGTGGAGCAGTGTCTCTACCCTAGCTGTTTAAGCTCTTCAGTCTATTTCTGAAGGCGCGCCCAGCCAATCTGAGTAGGCTCATTTCCACCTCCTGTATCCCAGTTCTTTTGGTGTCTATCCAGAACTCCTGATTATAGGTGACGGATGGAACAAAGATCGAGTGGTAAATTAAGATTTTCCTCCTTTGGCTCAGCTCCCTTTTCACCACCATGGTAATTATTAAAGAATAATAAATCATAATACTAAGTAGTTACTGAATAATGCATCATATTCCAACTCTGTTAACTGCTAGTCACCTACTTCTCTTATCTTCAACTGTTCTTGGTAACTGTCCACTATCAAAGCTCTCTCACGCATACATTCATCATACTCACTCTCACACACACATCATAATCAGTGTGTCATCATTTTCATATTCTATCTAAAATCTAAAATCAGAAAATGAAAAAATGATTTATACCAAAACAAACTATTTGTTTTTTGGATTTACATTTTGTACTCAGAACAAAAAATAGGAAATGAAAAATACTGGTTATAGTGCTTCTCAATGTGGAGTGCAATCAAGTCCAGCCTACTGTTCTTTGGGGTTCAGACCTGGCAAGTTTTGCTGGTAGAATGGGTAAGACGTTAGTTGCTTAAAATTTATGTAACCAAAGTTGGTCATCTGCTGCTACTTTGTGTGAAATGCATTTTGGAATATTTTACTACCTGAGTCCACACAAGTCACCTTCGGATGCATGCTTGATAAAACCTACAAATTAAGGACTCATCCAGGTATTTGGTCTGGACTTGGCTAGATGCCAACTTTGAATAGAACCACACTTGGGTTGTGACTGATGGTGCTTCAAAAGTCCATAAACAACACATGCTGATAAACACCAATAACGTATTCTATGTGAGTGAACCAGAAGTTGCTGAAGTTGTGCTACACTTGATAAGCTTGCACACAGTTATTGTAAGTCATTTAATTTTACTGACACCACTGGAACTAAATACTAATTTTATTAATGGCTTATTTGAAATTGCCAAGATGCATGCAGAGATTTCCACCACACTGCAGCAGATAGGTATCCAACAATGCTCTGAAATGACTTTGTTCATCGCCACCTTAAGTGAAAAAAAGTCATCCGTTGGACACAGAACAGGAGAGGACAGTGACTGAATTGGATATTAGGTAAGTTTTAATTTAATTAGTTTAATTTTCATTAAGTTTCATTTAGATGAAGCCCCAAGTTTATGACTGGCTGTCTGTCTTTAATGGAAACGAATGCAGGAAAAGCTGTAAAAATCCTGAGAGAGATTCATCAGCCATACCCTGATTTCCATTTGAGATTTATACTGAGAATTCAGTGAAAAAAAGGTACATTATTATGTAGACTAATAATAATAACAATAACAATGTTGATGTACATCACCTTTAGTAGTTGAGCTTAAAACTGCCATAATATTATAAGCAGCTTTGTGTAAGAGCGCTTTGTGAATATTGTGGGATAATGTGACAAAGCCTGCATTAATCATAATATCTTGGATTTCTTCAGGGTGCTCAAAATCTAAATCCGGTCCCATGATAAATTCAGGGGTCATAAACTTCATGCTGATCAAAATGTTTGGAGTGACATAAAGCTTAGCAGTTGATGGCTACAGCAGCAAAAATGTTGGTAGTTCCACCATGCCATTAAAAAACAAACTTGTGTTTTTTGAAAAAGTTTACAGGTGAGTACATTCAGAACTAATATTATCAAAATATGTTTGTGTTAAGCTTGCAACAGTCTCACATGGACCAAGAACACATGGAAGATGCGAACAAAACAGACAGACACAACACAAGGACACAGCAGGGACACACATTATATGAACAATTTAGTGGAAACAGGTGCTGGTACACCTGCAGAACCTGACACGTCAATTAAGCCCGGCAGAGTAGTGCAGTCATGCAATGCACAATGCTGGAATTGCAGGTGTGCAAATATGAATATATACAACACTTTAAAAACAGCTGGCCATTCAACAAAAATCTCTAAGGAGCTTCTGCCCTGTGGCTCACATGGACCAAGAACAAGCATAAGCAAGCGTTAGGATCCTCATTGATTCGGGTGTCAGTTTTGGAACTGACCTCTTTTCATCTTTGGAGGATAGATGTCACACAGAACAAGGCGTTGCAGAGAACTACCCCAGCATCTCCCCCAGCATCTCTATTGTTTTAGCCTTTAGTGGGTAAAACACTTGCCTGTGAACCCGATGACCACATAAAGTTCAAACCCCCACTTTCTGACATTGTGACCTTGAGCAAGACACTTTACCCTCCAGGGGGACTGTCTCTGTAACTAATGATTGTAGGTTGCTCTGGATACGGGCGTTGCCCAAATGCCACTTTACATTTCATTTTTATCTAAATGGTGACTGTACTACTTTACAATATGTCTCGTTTGAACCAGATGAATGTAACCAAAATATACAGCTGACAAAATTAACTTAAAATATTGTGGTGTTATTGAATGACCAGGCAAGCAGCAATGTGTCTTATGTAGCAGAAACCGTGCCTTCAAACTGTCAGTTAAATAATTTGGCAAGTAAGAGTTTAATTGCTTTATACTCTGTTGTATTTAACAGTTTTAGGTGAAATCAGTATAAAAAAGTATTGCACCATTATTCTGTTAAATTTTAACTCTAAACTCTCTAGGTGTTTAGAACCTAGGGATTTTCCATTTTTCTAAAAACATATCAGCAGTTGTCAGTCATTGCTAAATAAAGTATTTGTAGTGGACTTTTGTTGCAGTCCCAGGGCTGTTGGGACCACCTCTTCAGTTCTATCCAAAATGTCATTGAGGCCAGTAGCTTCTCCTTGAAAGAAAAACAAGCAAAATATACATAAAGCAAATGATATCCTACTTGTTCTCAACAGTGTCTATTTTACAGTTAAAACAATGATTTTACCCTTGTCAGTTGCTACTCCTGTCATTGCAGGATTTCAAATCCAGATGGCTTGTTAATCGTGATCATTTTTGATGAACAGAGTAATCAGAATGAACTCCCATCAACAAATGCAATCTTAGTGGCCCAAAGAACAACATCCCAAAAAGTGGGTGGATAATTAATTGCACGATAAATCTTTATCTGGAACAATATGTGACTATTTGTGCTGAGACCTAAAAAACAATTACTCCTCATAAAAAGAGTTAATTTGAAGCATACATGAAAAGGCATGGTGGATCAGTATGCAGTGTCCCTGAGGCTTTCATATAAAAAATGCAAAATGTTAATTTACATCATCAGGCCTGAATTCATTAGGCTAGAATGAAGTGTTTGGACAAGGAGAAACAGGTGCAAATATACAGGACCAATTCCTGGTGAGATGCAGAAGGAGCACAGCCAGGTTTCAGCAGATCAAAAGGCATCCAGCAAACAACAAGACCAAAGGCTGCAGGCAATAACAGCAATCATTATATGTCTGAGAGATCTGGCCACACTGAAACAGGGAACAGTGAGAAACCCTACAAAATAAACTGCAGAGTTACCAAAATATTACAAATGCTACAAGAAAAAGTCAATACCTTCCTTTGCAACAACCCAGCAGAGTGACCCAGCAGAACAGCAGAAACTTGAAGCAGTGCAAGGAGGCCAGTGAAGAGGAGCACAAGCCATTTGTGGAGTTGTGAGAGATTGAAGTTAGAAATTGTTTGATGACAAGCAAAGCAGCCGCCTCTAGTGCTCAGCAGACAAAGTCAACACCTTCCTTTGCAACAACATGAGTGACCCAACAGGAGAACAGAAACTTGGATACAACAAAGTGCTGATAAGCCCAGCACCGCCAACTACTGAGTTTGACTTGAAAGGACCAGGCTGGTAAGAGGATGAGGAAGTTGTTATAGCAGCAAGATCTGCCTCCACCCCTGTGCCCAATGGGGTATTGTACAGTGTGTATAAGTGCTGTCCAAGAATTCTCTAGTGACTGTGAAAGATCCTGAGAACAATCTGGCATGGAGGAAGATGTGTCAACTAGTGAAGATGTACAGAGGGTGTTGAACCAGAGTCTACATGGATGTTCTTACTGTTGCAAAATTATCAGTCCTGGCCAGCAGATGGATTCTACAAGGATTACAGTCATCTCATGAGTCATCAAGGATGATTTTCAATCCATCGAATCAAGGTCTCTTGTGCTGAAGAAAGGGAAAGTTGTAAACATGTTCTGCTTCACAATATCGGACATCACTATTGCAATACTGACCGAACAGCCGGTCAAGAGCCTGGGGAAATTCTTTGACTGCAGTTTGAAGGACACAGCTGCCTCCACAAAACCAGTGGTGACACTGAAGTTGACAAAACTGGGTTGCAGGCATAGCTTTATCAGAATGCGATTCTGCCCCGATTTTTTTATTGGGGCAGCTGGTGGCCTAGTGATTAGGGAGCAGCCTCCTGTTCACTTGGTGAATGGGTTACATGCAGAGAAAGAATTTCACACTGTGTGTTGTGCTGTGGCCACCTTACCTTACCTTTTGTGGTCTCTGTGACTGTATGGCATTTCCATGTCAGCTCTGGAAAAAAATATCACCACCTATCTGTGAAGGTGGCTTGACTTGCCAAGGAGCATAAGGAGTGTTGGTCATTATGGGTCCCCCAACAGCTCACAGAAGAATTAATGGTGACATGAACAAGAGAAGCCATGCAGTTTTGTAATGCCAGGGATTCCAGATGGT
The DNA here is from genome assembly GCA_037974365.1 of Hydrocynus forskahlii. NCBI lineage: Eukaryota > Metazoa > Chordata > Actinopteri > Characiformes > Alestidae > Hydrocynus > Hydrocynus forskahlii. The sequence goes on from JBBPCX010097875.1 coordinate 13,112, forward strand.
GGAAGCATGGCTATGGCAGAATAGTGGCAATAGGGAAATAAGATCTGGATTACTTAATGAACTACCTGATCAGCAAAGCCAAGAGAAAGAACCGCCAGGAAGAGGTGTGCACACGTGTAGAGGAGATGCATGTCAGCAAAATGGTGGGACTCTATTTTACTGTTAGCGAGGAGCCTGGTGTGAAAACACTCATCTGGTCAAATTTCAGACTGGCATCTCAGAAAGGATTTTGGAAAACAATTTAAGTTCCCTGATCCCATCACATACACAACACTCAACCCAGACCTGATCTTCTCAGTTGCAAAATTAACCAAGCAAGCCTCTTTTTGGAGGCGAGGGTGCCTTGGGAAGAATTCATGGAGGAGGCTCATGAAAGAAACACGCCAAACACCAAGAGCTGATGCAGCAGTGCAGAAGACAGGGCTGGTGAGTGCTCTGTGAGTCAACAGAGGTAGGCTGCCATGGGTTTGCTCGGAACTCAATCTGCAAAGGTCTGACAGGGCTTGGAACAACCAGAGCTGCAAAGAGGGGTGCCATTCACACCAGAACTGAAGCCACTAGGTGGCTTTGAATAAGGAGGGCAATCTCATGGATTGGTGCTGCTGGAACACAAGCTGGGACTTCAACCCTGATCAACCTCCCCACCCTGAACAACCTCCCCACCTGGGGAGGAATTGTAATGTTGTAATACCTGAAACAACCAATGGCCTCAGGTACATTATGATGATGCATCTCAGCATCTTAGAGCTGTTTCTTGCAACATATACCTATGTTTCCCTCAGAGTCAAAGATTTTGTTTCCCTGGCTGCCAGTGAGAATGAGAGGGCATTGTTGTTCAAGGGCATCATTGACTTTACTGATGATGCCCATAACAGAAGCCTCATAAAAAAAAGCTTTTGGCTTGTCTCCAACTTGTTATATACATGATGTTTCCAAATACTGATATGAAAAACATTTTTGTTTATTTTATTTTAGGCTTTATTTCTATAATACAGACTGTGCATCCAGGTAAATTACTATTACAAGATGAAGTCGTGCTAACAGGATCCAGTTGCAGTCCTCTCCACTTGTGAGCTTAATACAAAAAGTTTGGTCTTTGTATAAGTTTGATAGCATATGTGTGAGAGTATGATGATAGTGTGTCTGAGAGAGTATGATAGCATGTGTGTGGAAGAGTATAATAGTGTGTGTATGTGAACCTAGGATAGTGTGGGTAAGAGGGTATTATAGTATGTTAAAGATTGATACAGGGTGTAAAAGAGTGTTCAATGGTGTGTGTGAGAACCAGTATGACAGTGTGTGAGAGAGAAAGTAGAACTGTGTGTGAGAGAGAGTATGATAGTGTGTGTGTGATCCTTTGTGTGAAAGGTTTTATAGTGAAATTAAGAGAGTATTACAGTGTGTGTGTGAGAAGTACTGGCAGCAATTTCATTGTTTATTTACAGTACTTATGCTGTAGTATACAATTACAGTACATTATTGTATTTCTAAATTAAATTGTTTTTTCCACGCAGCAAACTGATCGACCCTCTCACACCAAACGCTTGAATGTGCCCCCTACAGTTCAATAAACACATGTGAACTGTGGTAGTATGAAATGCTTATAATTTCTCTATAATTTCCAAAACTTGTACACACATTGTACATTCAGATCCACAGAAAATCTCTGGAGTCTATCAGAATTTCCCTGGAGCCTATTAGCACTCTGTATGCAAATATGAGCTGAAGAGGAGAAAAAACAAATATTCTCTCAGCTCCAACATGAGAATGGTGAGACAGTAGGAAGCAAATTTGAAGAGGCATTGCAGTCTTTCAAATCTGCTTTATGGAAACATTTTGGATTCAATGTTCAATATGATGACAAGAGTAAAAACACTGTAGACAAACACAATACTGCAAGCATTGCTTTGCCACCATCGGCTACTCGAGTGAAAACATTTTTAATATGACGGCACCATCACCCAGCCGATTCCCTTTTAGGTGGAGCTGAAGCAAGGAGAGCCTACTCGTTTGCATCATTAACATTCGACATTTGTTCTACATGTGAAGGATTTTATCACACTTTTTTCACACTATGGAGATGCAGATGGCAAAGAACGGCCACCTCTGTCCAGCAGCCTGATGTCCAGCAGACTGATGACCATATCAACTTTGCAAAATGCTCTTGGGGTGGTCTTGAGATTCAAATAATCTCCAAAGCCTCCACAGGTGGTCTGCCAGAGTCCTCCCAGCTGCTGCCAGAGGCCCCCCAGGTATCTACACCAGCCAAATCATCTGGTATTTGTGGAAAGCATAGCTACCCACAGGACAGTTAGCAGATTTCACACATGCTGTTACTCTCCCTGACCCCCTTCTTTGTCCAGATAGATGAGGGTGAGGGGGTTTGCCAGGAAGGGGTCAGCCAAGGAGAGTGTGAGTGAGAGTTAAACCATAAAAGACCATTATAACTGTAACATTCTCCCTGTCCTTTCACCGGTTTTTGTCTTTTGTAAGGTTCTGTCTTTACCCTGTCTTCTTGCTTGTTGTTGCTTATGTTCACCACATGTCTTTGTTTACCTGACCCATGAGAGTCTGTTGTTTTGGTCTTAGCCCCACCTCAGCCCAGCCACCTTGTTATTCTGTTCATCTGTGTCTTGTTTCTGTCTTCTCCCCTCCCCTTAGTGTCTTCAGTCTAGTTTTGTTGGTTCTTAATGTTGGTTCTTAATGTTTTTGCTTGCCGTATTTTGCTCTGTTCTTTTATGCTCTGGTTTTGGATTGATGCTTTCCTGGATAATTTTTGCTCAGTTCTTCCTGCTCTGTGTCTTTGCTTTATAACTTGCCCCATGTTAGTTGAGTGTTCAGTTAGTTTCTTGTTTAGTCTACTCGTTCTTTCGTTAAAGTTCTGTTTGCGATGACATGCTTCTCCTTGCTCCATGTCTCTACATGACAAGAATTAAATATATAAATGTTGTATTTTTTGGAAAGTTTTAATAAAGAGTTCACTGTTGAAAGGGTGATGTGTTTTTATTTTTTTCTTAAAGATACTGAAACTGTACTGCTATCGTAGCCCAAAAACATAGATACACACCAAACTGTGGGCCCACTGTAGTGTTGCATTCAAAATGGCTAAAAGAACTAAAAGAACAATCAAACTATTTTTCACAACAGGCGTTGAAGCGATGTTACATCAGTGATATAGCATTAAAGCAGTAAATAGTTAATCACTGGTAAGAAGCACTAATATTACAGTCATGAGTAGGCATTTTGCCACCATAACATCATGGAATGCTTCAGACTGATTTATTTTCATTTCGTAGTCAATACTGACTATTACGTAAGGACTGAAGGTTTAAAATGATATTGTGATATAAAAATATCAGAGGAGTATTTGAGAAGCAGGGAACAGAGTTTGTGTGAGCATGTCCATCACACGATCTCTTCTGTAAATGGTCTCCTATAAATGATCTGTATATTTAACATCACTGTCAAATATCTTTTTTTGGATTCAGCCAAAGTTACCAATGTTATGAGCTGGTGATTTTCATTCACAACTAAATGTTGACAGTGAAATTTTAATTGTAACCAACATGATTCTCTTGAAAACAATTGTGTCACCGTTCTGGGAAGTATTGCCTATCAATCACACCATGAACTGAACACCACATTACAGCACTTACATATTATTACAGGATAGACTAGGTAACTGAAACATAAAACTATTATGGTTAAATAAAAAAAAATAAATTACATTCAGACTTATCTTTTAGATGGGAATAATGTTAAAAAAATTAAAAAATGAACAATGAAAAATATATATATATGTTGATCCATGTAGAGGTCCCTTTTTAGAAAACACATTTCATAATTTTGACAGTCTTGACAGTCTTGACTTCCTTTTTGAATTCCTTGGCTTTTTAATCATGCAGTGTACATCAGCAATGATCTCTCCTGTTCTCTCTTGTCTTCCCTGAATCTCACTTGTACGTATATGAGCTCTCATTCAATGTAAGGCTCTAGTCTGTGCACTATAATCTATAACATAATTTTACTAGGAAATAATGGAAATTGTACAATAGTTTGCACATTGTTTTTGTTCTTTTTTCAGTGCTATTATTATATAAACTGACCTGTTCCAAAATGCCGGCCACTGAGTTACTTTTTTGGTTTGCACTTAAACCGAATCCTTCATAGAATCCTGAAATATTTCTGTTGCAGTGTTATTGATTTGTGTAGCTTTCTTTATAGACAATGATTTCAGGGCCTGTCTGATGTCTCTTTCTACCGCTGAAGGCTACTCTGTGTAACTGACATGAAAATGGCTCTCTTTTTTGTAGAGGTCTTCTGTGCATTATTTTCATCTCTGTTTGATTTTCATTTAATCTGTAGTGACTTGTTCATCCAAAATCACACAAATGATCACACATATCATCTGGAAAACAACCCTTGCCTTCCCACAGTTGTTTCCTTTTTCAGTATCCTTCCAGATGTTGATGTAGTTGCTCCTGGAATTCACAGTTTAGGTCCCTTAAAAGACTTTTTATTTTTTCTTGATTATGGTTCCTCTTCTCTTTCTGTTGTAACTTCCTTACACATGACACACAGTTTTCTCAATTTTTTCTCTCATTCATCATTGATGACCTTTTTTGGTTCCATCGATAGCTCCTCTGGCCCTCTATCAATTGAGTCTAGCGTCTGAAACCAGTTCTTGATGTTGATGATCTGGTGGTATGATCACCAGATTATATTTTGGAAATCAGATGCTTTGATCACTCCAAGCTTCACTTGGAGCTTGCACATTACACATCTGTGACCGGTTCCACAATCATCTGCAGGTTGTGTCTTTGCAATTTCAATGGTGCACTTTCATCTCTTGGCATAAAGAATGTTTAGTTTTGGCACACTCCATCTGGTGATGTCCAAGAGTACAGATGTTGTTTTGGTTGCTTGAAGAATGTATTAGAATGTATTGTACTTGCAGAAGTTGATTAGTCATTCTCATGCTTCATTCCTATTCCCAAGGCAGTGTTCTCCAACTCCTTCCTTCAAACCTTGGCACTGTAGTCTCCCACCACCAGCTGTGAGTCTTGTTTATAGATCTTATTGATTTTATGGCCATCATCATAAAGCTTGATCTCTTCTTGTCCTTTGCTGGGGCATAATGTTTACATTTTCATTTATGATATTGAGCACAGATGTTCTTCAATTCAGTGTACATTGTACATCACCCCAGATAACGTGCCTTACAACACAAGTCAGCTCTCAAACAAGTGTAAGTGTAAAGTGGCGATTTGACACGTGTGGACACACCATAACACACAGCATGAACAGTGTGAAATTTGTCCTCTGCATTTAATCCATTCACCTGAGTCACACAGCGGGTAGCTGACAATGCACGGCCCAGGGAGCAGTGTGTGGGGATGATACTTTGCTCAAGGGTACCTCAGACCTTCCAGTCACAAACCACCAGCTGCATCACAGTGCAACACAGTAAATTCAGCACAAACGCTGTCAGATTTTGGAATGATTTCACTTTTATTTGTAAACAAACTGAAACACCCAGTGTATTGTTACATCAGGTACTAATAAAAGCTGATTATTTTTCAACAGGTCTAAAAGCTCAAGGTTGAATGTTTGAGTTTACTTTGTTGTCATCAGCAGCTGTGTACACATACACTATGTGATGAGACAACGTTTCTCCATGGGCTATAGTGCAACATTCATCAAAGTGCAAGTTATGACAGAGACAATACAATAAATAAACAATACAACAATGTAACAATATTATGATTTATAATTAGAATAATTAGAATTATATATATATATATATATATACATATATATATATATATATATATATATATGTATATATATGTATATATATGTATATATATATATATATATGTATATATATGCATGAGGAATATGGAATTAACTTTTTTACATTCTTTTTTCTCAAAACAATCACTGAAAGTGTGTGAGCTGTGCAGATTCTAAATTTTTGATTCATGCCATGTTTGAGCAGAGAAGGAAATGTCTAATTTGAAATAACTGTGCAATAATAATAATCATAATAATGACTTTTTTTGCCCAATTTTCTCCCCAATTTAGTCACTGCCAGTCTGCAAGCTTTCTAGCACCACCTCACCACCCCCATCACCCAACACTCCCCACCACTGGGAGGGCGAAAGCCAGCACGTACTCCTTCCCAGAAGCAGCTTTTGGAACTGCTGCCAACACAACATTGTTCAAAGCATCAACACGCCTGGAGGAGAACACTAAGTGCCAGTTCTGTTATGCCGGACAGCAGACACCTGCACTGGCTCTTGGACTTTACATCACATGTGGCTATGGCAGGGAACTCATCAAAACACAAGGAACAAAATCTGTCAAAGTGGAATGCAAATCATATGCAAATATAATACATTAAATAACAAACTATATACCTGTTTAAATGCTATAAAAAATGGCAACAAAAGTCAATTCTAACCTAATAAAACCAATTGATTATAAGAATAATGTTGTAACAGCTGGGAAATGTTACAAACAGACAAGAAGTGTGTAAAATAAATCATTTGCAAATGATAAGTGAATTCATGTATTGCCTAACAAATCAGAGGAATGTTTCTGTAAAAGAGAGCTAAGCATGATGCACTTCTTAGGCCGACACAAACGATCCTAAACAGAGAAGATGAGTTAATGATTAAGCTTCGAGTGTAAACCGATCCATCAGCTTCCAACCTCCTGCCTCTGCTCCTGTCCTTCCCCACTGCGTCTCATTATACGCCAGACTCAGTGACCTTATCATTTTCTATTCTCTTTCTGTCGCACACTCAATTCCACAGTGCTCCTTTCCCAGCCTTGGTTATGTGTTGACGAAGTATCTGCGTATTTAATTATTCCAGCCTGAAAGGTATGAAAATTCAACACATAGTGATACTGTTTTTCAAGAAGCTAAAACTTATATCGGATATGTTGACAAATCAGAATCCCGTTCTACTCTTGAAGCTGAAGATCTTAGTGGGGATGAATTATTGCTTGGTTATGTTCTCCTAGATGAAGGAAAAATGTTGGTCAAATTGGCTTCAGCTGCAAGCGTTCCCAAAGACAGAGTAGGATGCCTTCCAGTGCTATAAGGTCTTGATAAAGCAAAAACTCAGAAAAGTGGGCTGGAACCAGGCTGCTGGCCAATGGAAAAGACCTGGTTTCTTTGCTGTTTGGGTTCACTTGCCTGTGAACCCGATAACCACAAAGTTGCAGCTTCAAACCACCCACTTTCTACCACTGTGTCCATAAGCAAGACACTTAACCCTCAGTTGCTCCAGGGCGACTGTCCCTGTAACTAATGATTGTAAGTCACTCTGGATAAGGGCGTCTGCCAAATGTCACTTTACATTCTTGGTGCCAGAGGTTCTGGCATGTTATGCAGTGGAAGACCACTCTAGTTTAAAAATATTTTACACAATACATGCTGGCTTTAAAAAAACACTTCTGCCTTGGGGCCATACTTATTCTCAGTGTTTTGTAAAGTCTGGGTTTTGTTATACATGGCATGGGATGTTCAGGCTTTACCTATGAGTGTTCAGTGACCAAAATATAATCTTCTGGTTTCTGCTTCCCAAAATATAATCCTCTGGGTTACCTGGCTGACATTTGCCAAGGCTTGTCTACTGAAAGGTGTGGGAATCCAGTTTGCCCTCATTTGTCTATTGTTATCACAGAATTATAGCATTAGTATAATATCTCCGCCTGAGATAACGCGGAAGACTGATTAATTTGGTTTACTGATTAGTGTTCTGCCAGGGGCAAGGTCGTGGGTTCAACCTTTGAATAGATTTCTGGGGCTGCTGGTGACCTGATGGTTAGGGAGTTGCCCCTGCAAATGGAATGCTGTGAGGTCGAATCCCAGGTCTGCCACTGGGACCACTGAGGTACCCTGAGCAAGGTCCCGTCCCCCACACACTGCTCCCTGGGCGCTGTGTTCCTGGCTGCCCGCTGCTTACCTTCGTCAATGGGTTAAATGCAGAGAAAACTTTTTGCATTGTTCACATTGTGTGCTGTGGTGTGCTGTTCCCGCTTGACTATAAGGGGCACTTTACTTTACTTTAGAAATGTTAACAGAGGGTTTTTGAGGCATAAACATCCAAGGTAGGGCCCAACGCCTCCTCCTTATCAACTTCTCCATTTGACAAATAATTTGTTGATTACTCCCACCCCCCCCTTGTATGTCAAAAGTCACAATGAGTGCCATAATTACCTGAAATGCCACTGAATGTTAAGCTAATATGAAAGTTTTCCAAATAGGACACTTTTCTACCTTTATTTTGAACTGTTTTGATTAGTGTATTTAGACATGTTGGTCTAGTCCTGTAATGGTCAAATCCTGCATATCATGATTGTGCAAATCAGATGGCAAGAACGTTGCTATTTTATGAAACAGAAGGCAGCGCACCAGCATCAATATTTTATGCAGCAGCATGACAATAAAACACTTATGCTACAGTGTGATTGTATAATTACCACCTAAAAATACATATCATGCTTGGACACCAATACCAGTACAGGTGTGTGCAGAGGTTTTGGCACCCATGGTCAAATTACATCGTAAAAACACTTTCTACAGAGACCTCACGCCTATTTACTTCTTTATTTGCTGAAAATATACTGGAAAAAGCATGCCTGTGCAAAACGTATGGCCCATTACATATTTTATTGTTTATATTCCATGTTAAATACAAACAGATAGATAATGTGCAAGCAAAATGGCAAGAAATGCCATATTTATGTCTATTCTCCACAGAAGATGTGCGAATTTATTTTAAAATCAGCAGAACACATAATTTAACCATGAGTGTTTAGCGATACGATTGTTTAGCGATATTGACGACGTTGAAGTTGACACCATGCAGACTTAAGCTGAAGTGCCCGGTGAGTGCTATAAATGCTGGGTGAGTAACAGAACGAGGGGAAAAAATTGACGGCTGGTTTACTGACAGGCTGACAAGAAATGCATTTTTCATAAGTATGGAGTTCAGAGGGCAGAACCGTTTGACATTCAAATTACAGCCAAACACGGCACTTAAACGCAGGAAGCGGGAGGGAACCTCTTAGTGCCTGCATCCCTTAAGCCACAGGTCAACTCACCTGAATATGAATCAAAAGTAATGATCTGGTTCAAAAAGCACAGGGGGCCAGAGGGCGGCAGCAGCTGCCACACACTCTGATCTATATTTCAACAAGTGGAAAAGAAGATGGAGGCGTCCCACGCCTTGGCTCTCCAGTCTGACGCTGCTGCTGAAGCAGGAGCGGATCTGGGCAGGGTGTGGCGTCAGCAATGCTTAATTCACATCAGCGGCTTGATGGGTCCTGCTAAACGCCGCCCGTCTCCAACAGCAGATCAGTGGAAGCTGTTGGGATCAAGGAGACGTCTCAGCACTTCAAACTGTCTTTAACTCCTCTCTGGACGCCGACTCTGCATGTAAAACCTTCACAAAAAATGCCTGCTGAGCTGCAGGAAGGAAAATTAGATACAAAGCTGTGCATTTTAGCGGCACCACATTTTTTAAGTGTTTTACTTATAAGATGTCTGTGGTCTTAAAATATCATAAAAAGAATCTTAACAGGCGTTTGTTACCTTTAAGACTAATGTAAATGAGCTAATGTAAATACAGTGTTTTATGCGGTGGGTGTCAGTGTTTTCTCATTTTGCAAAAGAAAAAGCGTTCTGAATCCAAAGAAACTGATACATTCAAATCGAAATCCTCAGAAAATAAACGTCAGCTGCTCTTTTCTGATGTTTGGAAGGTAGCAATTATTCATTTTAGGGTGATAAATAACAGAACTTGCATCAACAAAATGTTTCACATGAGAAGCCCCCCCCCAAAAACCTCAATGCCATTGGACGTAATGGCCTCTGTTGAGTTTTCTCCAAGCCTGTGTTTTCAAATGACTGTTTGCTCCCTGTATTTCATTACAGTTTTGAAGCATTTTTAATTTCTTCCCCTCAGCATATTAGGCTACATTTTTCATTGCAGTGACCATTACTGCACATGAACTGTGCGAAAACAGTATGAATAAAAGAGATGTTGAAAGTCTAATGTTGATTATTCATTCACTCATGCCAAAATTCTTTGAAAACCTTTAAATACTTTTACAGCAAAACGTGTGCGTTAAATTTAGATTAATCAGAGAGCTTGTAATTAATTAATTAGATTAATTTTGTAATCGTGTGACACCCATAATATGTATACATACATACATACATATATATATATATATATATGTCTACACACACACACACATTTTATATAGATATGTCATTTTTTAAATTTATGTTTATAATGTAATTGTATATATATACATACACTTAAACAACACAATGTAACTCCAAGTCAATCACACTTCTGTGAAATCCACTTAGGAAGCAACACTGATTGACAATCAATTTCACATGCTGTTGTGCAAATGGAATAGACAACAGGTGGAAAT
>JBBPCX010097916.1:0-23567 GCA_037974365.1 Hydrocynus forskahlii
GTACTGAAGCAGAGCTGTCGCCGGGTGGTGAACGATGAATAAAACAATCCAGGTGAGCACGGACCACACACACACACCGCGGATCCACATCTTAAACAGCCGAGCACTGAATATAGACGGCAGGTAGAAGCCCGTTGGGTGAAAGTCCGACGAGACAGCTGCAGCGCGAGCAGTATAAACCCGCAAACTTTGCAAAAACGTATCGAGACAGGATTACGCTTTAAGCAATTGATTTAAGTTGTCGACAAACAACTTAGAGATCTTAAAAAACACAAATATAGCAACCGGTGAGTAGTGGCAGCCAAGCGCGCCAGCGTTCACTCAACCGGATCCATATAATTGTGTAATTGTGTTCTTTAAGGTTAATGAGTTTAAAATGAAATTAAAGTGTTTTGGGAGCATATTTGTGGGAATGTTTGAGGTTTACAGTATGAAAATAGGCATTTTTAGACTTTTTTTTACCACAACACAACACGGTTTTACACTATACGCGGGTGCTCTTGGAACGTAACCCCCGCGAAAAGTGGGAGGTTACTGTACATCCTACTTTGACTCCTCTTGTATGTGGCCATAGAGTTCTTAGACCAGTCCAGCTTGTTGTCAGTGTGTACACCCAGGTATTTGTAGTCCTGAACAATCTCCACATCCACCCCCTTAATGGGGAGTGACAGGAGATTGTGATCTTTTCAAGTCCACCACCAGTTGTTTGGTTTTGTCGATGTTGAGCTGCAGCTTATTCAGCTCACACCAGTCCTGTACTCAAATTAAAGGTTGTAATTTTCTCCTTTGTTCATTGAGGCTTTATACACATCTTTATCAGGGGTGCCAATGTGTGTGTGTGAGTGAGAGTGAGTGAGGCCCTACAGTACATTATTTATATTTGTACTGTACTGTACACATGTACCGTACTTTTCCACAAACACTATAATACCCTCATTTATGTGCAGTTATACTGTCCTTTATTTACTCTCCTACACAGATCACTATTCTCTCTGGAACACACAGCAAAACCCTCTTATTTGTACCATCATACCATTGTACATACACCACACTTGTCATGAACCTGGCCAAACTATTATCCCATTGTAGCATGGAGGATGAACCCAGTCGCAGATTAGAGGCGAGAGAGTTGGTAACCCACGCAGTTAATCTGAGAACGCTCTCAGCAGAGAGTAGAGGCTCCCACTGGGAGCCTGCGTTCTCACACACACACACACACACACACACACACACACACACACGCACACACAGTGTATATAAACAGATATAAAGAACTGGAGTACTCACGGTACTCACAGCTGGAGTTGGGTTAGAGACGAGCTGGGCATGACTCACTGACTGAGCACTGGTTCCTTACCACTTCCTTGTTTATATACCCTGTGACACGCATCACTTCCGGTGCCTCGTGCGCGTCACGTGACTGTTGTGCGTGACAGTACCCCCCCGTTTCCAGGACCGTCAGGACGGACCAGGATGAGAGACCCGATGATGGTACTCCTGGATGAGAGAGGGATTCAAGATTAATTGCCCGGGAACCCAAGACTGTTCCTCTGGACCATAGCCCTCCCACTCAATGAGGTACAGGGTGCCACGGCGTCATGAGTTGAGGATCCGCCGGACGGTGTAGGCAGGACCACCGTCAATGATCCTGGGTGGAGGAGGTGCTGGGACCTGGAGAGACAAGGGAGAAAAGAAAACAGGTTTATGGTTGGACATGTGAGAAACTGGGTGAAACCGGAGAGAGGCAGGCAGCTGGAGCTGGAGGGTGACAGGGTTTATCCGGTGTGTGATCTTCTATGGGCCAATGATCCATGGGGAGAACTTCTGAGACTCTGTGTGAAGGTGAAGATTCTTGGTAGATAGCCAAACCCTGTCACCGACATGGAACAGCCGTCAAGGAGACTGCCGACAGTGATACTGTTGGACATACCAGTCATTGACCCACTGGATGGGGCTGCAGGCCTGCTGCCAGAGCCTGCAGACCAACTGTTGGGCTGATGGTACGTCAACCTCCAGTTCCTGATGATTGGACATTGGACCCTGGAAACAGTGGCGTACCTCAAACGGACTGAGTCCGGTGGCAGACAAGGTGTGCAGGTTGTGGGAGAAATCAGCCCAGATGAGATAGCTGGCACAGGAATGCTGCCAATCAGCCACAAAGAGAGACTGCAGGTGGTGTCAGTCAGACAGCAGAAGGCCTTCCAGAACTTGGCAGTGAACTGGGGGCCTCTGTCCGAGACGATGTCCATGGGGAATCCATGCAGGCGGAGTACGTGTTCAAGGATGAGTTCAGTGGTGGTCATAGCTGAGGGCCACCAGGTGTACAGCCTTGGAGAACCGGTCGACAATAGTGAGGATGGTAGTTGACGAGGAACCGGAAGTGGTTGGAGGTCCCCCGAGGATGGTTGGTTGGTGGTTTTGGCCCTGGTGCACACCACACACGCCTGGACGAAGCTCTTGGTATATTCAGCCATGTTGGGCCACCAGAAGGCCCTTTGGAGTAGAGAGTCCGTTGATACCCAGAGTGACCCACAATAGCTGAAGAGTGACTCCACTGGAGAGCTTCAGTGCAAGTTTGGTTGGTACATAGAGGCGTCCAGGCGGGGTCCCTACTGGCGGGGGTTCCAAGGTGTGTCCCTGGTGGACCCGATCTTCTAACTTCCATTGGAGTGGAGAAATGATGAAATGAGGTGACAGGACAGGTATGGGGTCCGTCCGGGGGCTCTCAGCTTCATACTGGTGAGAGGGCATCAGCCTAGGTGTTTTTCGACCCTGGGCGGTATGACAGGTGGAAGTTAAACTGTTCAAAGAACAGGGCCCACCACGCCTGCCTGGGGTTGAGCTGTCTGGTCTGCTGAATCGAGATGAGGTTCTGATGGTCTGTCCAGACCATAAATGAGTCACCGCCACCCTGGAGACAGTGACGCCATTCTTCCAATGCCCACTTCATAGCCAGCAGCTCATGGTCCCCTGCTGCTGAGTGGCATTAAACTTTTTGGAGAATATATTGCATGGGTGCAGTTTCTGGTCTGGACCTCATTGGGACAGGATGGCTCCTATGCCCACATCGGAGGTGTCCACTTCTATAACGAATGGCTTGGATGGATCCAGATGAATTAATATGGGTGCCGTAGTAAACAGGTAGCAGAGATGGTGGAAGCCTTGGGTAGCTTCGGTGGTGAGGGTGAAGTGGTTCTTGGATGGCTTGATGAGAGCAACACAACTGAAATGAAGCCCCAGATAAAGCGATAATAGAAATTCGCAAACCCCAGGAAACGCTGAAGCTGCTTAAGCATCTTGGGTAGGGGCCAATTACGCACAGCATCCAACTTTTGGGGATCCATGGGCACCCCCTTATGACAAACCCCAGGAATGTGGTGGAGTGCTGATGGAAAGCGCACTTCTCCAACTTGCAGAACAGTTGGTGGGCCAGCAACCTCTAAAGCACTACCCTCATATTCTGAGTGTGCTCCTTGACGGTCTTGGAGTAGAAGAGGATGTCGTCAAGGTAGGCAAACACCCAGCATTCCAACATGTCCCAGAGAACATAATTTATGGAGTATTGGAATACTGGTGGATTATTGCAAAGTCCAATCAGTATCACCAGGGTTTCATAGTGGCCGGTGGGAGTTATAAATGCTGGCTTCCACTCGTTGCCCTCCCTGATGCGAACGATGTTGTATGCATTCCTAAGGTCCAGTTTGGTAAATTCGGAAGCACCAGAGAGAGAGTCCAGGGCAGGGTTGGTCAGTGGGAGAGGGTGTCGATTCTTGATCGTAATTTTATTCAGCCCCCGATAGTCAACACATGGTCAGAGCCACCCATCTTTCTTCTTTACATTAAAGATCCCCTTGGCGGCAGGCGAAGAGGATGGTCTGAGGGTGCCATGGCATAGCCCTTCTGCTATGTATTCATTCATGGCCTTCTGTTCTTGTGGAGAGAGAGAAAATGAGCGGACGTGGGGAGGCACCGTGCCGGGCTGGAGGTCGATGTGTAGATCGTAGAGCCAGTGAGGAGGCAATTTGATGGCCTTACGCTTGCTGAATGCCTCAGCTAGGTCACGGTACGGGATGGGAATGGCCTCGGTGTTGACGTTGGAGGCTCTGGACTCCCCAGAACATGTCTCAACCGATGCCTGGAGGCAAAGCTCCTGACAGGTCGAGCCCCTCTGAAGAATTCTTTCTTGTTGCCAGGAGATGAGTGGGTGGTGAGGTGAGTGAGGTGACGAGGAGTTGAAGTTCTTCGTGGTGTTGGTCGATAATGATTGAGAGTGGTGAGGTCTGGTGTGTAATGGGACTGGAGGCTAGGGGCCGACCATCAACGGCGGTGTTAGTGAACAGCTGAGATAACGCCTCGAGCCTCACACCCAACTGGGCAGCATAAGCCTGGCCGACAAAGTTCCCTGCCACCCCTGAGTCAACAAAGATGGACGTCACGACCCGTTGGTGGCCCAGTTGGATGTGAGCCTGGATGGTTAAGCAGGAAATGGTCAGTATGGCAGTGAAGTTATTACTCCAGCCAGGCGAGTTCCTCCCCCTATTCACCCGGCTCTGACCGTTTCCCATGCAGAGAGGGCAGACAGCACAATGGGAGGCGCAATAGGCACAGAAGCCCTCACGATGGCGTCTGGCCCTCTCTGCAGCAGTTAGGGAGATGCGCCCTATGTACATGGGTTCTCTGAGGTGACTGAGGTGAAGAGCTGACTGGTTCTGAAGAGATGATGGTCTTGGGCCGGGGACTCGTTGGCGGCAGGAAATGAGGGCAGGCTTGAGACAAGAGCTCATTCTCAGATCGACCCGAAGACAGAGCTGAATGAGACCCTCAAAGTTGGATGGAAGCTCTTGCCCGGCGAGCTGGTCCTTTAGATGACTAGTCAGCCCTTCATAGAAGGCCGTTCGGAGAGCCGAGTCTCCCCAAGCGATCTGCGCTGCCAAGATACGAAACCCGGCAACAAACAGTCTCCCTGACGCAGATGGTACAGGCAAGAGTTGGTCTCCACCTCGCTGTCTGGATGTTGGAATGCGATCCTGAGTTGGCTGGTAAATTCCGGATAGGAGTAGGCAACATCACTATCGGATCTCAGGACCGCTGTGGCCCACTCTGCTGCCTGCCCAGTGAGGAGGGAGATGAGAAGTGCGATCCGGCTGTGGTCGGTGGGGTAACGGGTTAGCTGAAACTCAAACAATTTTGAGGTTAGTTAAAAAGACCTCGCACTTCCCATCTACACCATTCCATTTATCAGGCAGAGAAATCTTAGATTTGTGGCTGGAGAAGTAGTTGGATCGGATAGCCGCTGGTGGACCCTGTGTTTTGGCAGCTAGCTCCTGATAAGACTGCTCCAGAGTCGTGAGCTGCTGACGGTAGTATTGCTTTCGTCAACAAAAATTATGACTAAATATCGTCGTCAACGAACATTTATCACGTGACAAAAACGAGACGAAGTGCAACATAAATGCTGGTCATGTGGCGATAACTATGACGAAATATATCATGTAATGTTGACGAATAAGAACGAGACTAAATGTGTTTTACAAAATAAACTATGCTAAAGTGGCTCTTCATTTTCATTGACTAAAACGAGACGAGAAGTTATTTCCTGTACGATAGGGAAGGTAGGAAAAAAGTATTGGGATGCTTGACCTTAGAGTTGAACAGTGTTACATCCCAATACTTTTGTTCATTGAGAGGCACTGTGAAATAAATCTATTTAGAGTATTGGGATGCAGGGCCAATACAGTGCCAGGGAGAGAGCAATGATACACACACACACACACACACACACACAGACACACATACACACAGCATTTTGATAAGCAGCCTTGCCCATATCCATGCAAAAAAAGCTAATCCTAAATTGTTCTAATTTGGTTGTGTAGTATAAATATTCAGGTAAGTATATATAAATATTAAGGTAAGTTCAGGCCAACACACTGAAGGTGAAGACTTTTACCAGTTTTACAAATGTGGGTTTTATGGCAATAGATACACACATTTTCATTTTTGCACTTTTTAGTGATGTGATGTTATTTTATTTATTTATTTTATTTAAATGTATGTGTGTGTACTTCTAAGTTCTAAGATGTTTGGTTGGCAAAATAAATGTCGTAAATTCAAATCAGAGTGTCTTCCGTGTCTGGCATGGATGTACAGTATTCTTGAGTCTATAAGGTAACGATAATATAATAATAAGATAACCTTGTTTGAATTATGAAATAGGTTTGACTAAAAGAAAATTTAGATTTTGTCCATTCTACTAGGTATTTATACTATATTGACTGGGTTAAATAGAATTGCATTACTAAAAAGAGACTAAAATACAACTTTAATTGACTAAAACTAGTCTAAAGTTGTCATTGACCAAAACTAGACGAAAATAGTTCTAATTCTAATGCATAATTCTAACTAAAATAAGACTAAAATACTCAGACTTTTAGTCGACTGAAACTTGACTAGACTAAAAAGAGTATGGACATGACTAAGACTAATAAAAACTAAAATGACAGCTTGACGCACAGACTAGACTGAAACTAAAATTAAGACAGGCCGCCAAAAACAACACTAGCTGATGGAGATGGTCTACTTCTCCTCAAGAGTCTCTTGGAAAGCCTGATGCAGCTCAACAACCTCCTGTTGCAGCCCCTGAATCTTAGCTCTTAACTGTCTTACACCAGACAGTTAAATCCACTAGGTTCACAGAGGGCTCAGTCATTCTGTCATGAACCTGGCCAAACTGTTTGCTTAGTGTAGTGTGGAGGATGAACCCAGTCACGGATTAGACGCGAGAGAGTTGGTAAACCATACAGTTAATCTGAGAACGCTCTCAGCAGAGAGTATAGGAGCCCACTGGGAGCCTGCATTCTAACACACACACACAGTGTATATAAACAGATATAAAGAACCAGAGTACTCATGGTACTAGCTGGAGTTGGGTAGAGACGAGCTGGGCATGACTCACTGACTGAGCGCTGGTTCCTTACCATTTCCTTGTTTATATACTGTGTGATGCATGTCACTTCCGGTGACTGGTGTGCGTGACAACACTTTTCTCTTTAACATAGATAACTATATTCTTTTACACATATTATACTATCATATATATATTATATCCAGAAATGATAGTTTATGTAAGAGAGTATAACTGCATATGTAACAAGTTAATAATTCCACCACAAAATTAGTCATTTTGATTGCAAAAATCGCAAGAATAATGCGCTAAGGACATACAACCTTATTTAATAAAGTAACTCTGAAGCCCATCTGCCAAAATACTGTTGAGTCGGGGAACCACTACCTTGCTAACATTAAGATATGTGATATTAACATTTCATATTAACATTAAGGCTGTTTGAAGAGCCTTGCCATTCCCGGAGGAACACGGTCCAGTCCTGAAGAGCCAGCGTGTCTCTTCCACAGTGGCAGCAGTTGAAGGAGCCATTTCTGGCACTGAAGTCACAAGAGTTTAAAATGTCACTTAAGAGGCTTTTGATCAGGGTCATTTGGGTAGTTTGTGTTGTGATTATGATTTAAAAATAGTAAACACATTTGTTTGACAATAAATGGCTTCAGCCACCCACTAACCATGAGTGAAAGAAACGTTTTTGTGTTATCATTCATATTCTCTGAAAAATGGTTAAGAAATCATCAATTCTGCCACGGTATGTAAACTTACAAGCACAAGTGTATATATGTCATCCATCACCATGGTAAAGATTCAAGGTCATTTAATTGTAATCAAACAAATGTGTGTTGGCTTGCAAAGGTCAGGGAATGGATACGAGGAAATAGCTTGACCATGTAAACGGTAAGGGCGATCATTAAGAAGTTAAAGAAATGTGAAGCTCTTATGACCTAGCCTGGAAGAGAATGCAAGTCTGGTTGATCATCAGCCATAGTGAGGAGGATGGTCAGAGAGGTAGAAGTCGCAGAGAATGCAGTTTCAGAATTAGAGTTTGATAGCATCTTGGAGTCACCATGTCTCTAAATCCAGCAAAGACATCATAAAGGAAGGAATATCAGAAAGAAGCCATTCCTAACTTTTCATCACAAGCAAAAGCGCATGGAGTTTGTCAGGTAAGGTAAAGTGGCATTTGGCAGATGCCCTTTTCAAGATCATCTTACAGTCACTAGTTACAGGGACAGTCCACCTGGAGTAACGAGGGTTAAGTATCTTGCTCAAGCACACAAAGGTAGAAAGTGGGGTTTGAACCTGCATCTTTGTGGTCATCGGTTTCACAAGCAAGTGTCTTACCCACTAGGCTATTACCACTTTATAAAGGTATAAACTGTATATCTTCTCCTTCTTTCTTTCTTTCTTTCTTTCTTTCTTTCTTTCTTCTTCCTCTGCTTCTCTTTTCTCTTTCTTGCTATCTTTCTATGTGACCCCATGGAAATGTGATCACATAAATTTTATCTCCTGCTTGCACACTGCTTGCACATAGGCGCGGTGTACATCCCAACCAGTGCTAATGCTACAATGCCCTGGCCTAGTTGTACAGAGGCATCAGTGAGCTTCAAAACACTCATCCTGATGGACTGTTTTTAGAGAGATTATAATCATGCAAATGTTAAGGCAAATGTGCGTTCCTGGCCCCACCCAAGACGCTGAAACAGCTCCGGCACCTTCACCCTCAACTCCTCCACCATCAAAGCTTTTCACACCCTGTGTCATCAATTCACCACCGCTCCCATACTTCTTCATCCAACTCCAGGCAAGCCGTTCGTTGTTGAGGTGGATGCCTCCGATGTGAGCGTAGGAGCCGTCCTCTCGCAGCGATGTCCAGACCAGAAACTGCATACCTGCAGTTTCTTTTCTAGAAAATTCAACCCCACTCAGCAACGCTACGGGGTAGGGGACCGTGAGTTGTTAGCTATCAAGTGGGCTCTAGAAGAGTGGCGTCACTGGCTGCAGGGCGGCGGTGACCCATTCACGGTCTTGACGGACCATCAGAACCTCATCGCCATCCGCCAGACCAAACAGCTGAATCCCAGGCAGGCGCGGTGGGCGTTGTTTTTTGAACAGTTCCATTTCCATCTCTCATACCGTCTGGGGTCCAAGAACACCAAAGCAGATGCACTCTCCCAACAACATCAGTTGGAGAGTCCCCGGACGGACCCCGCGCCTGTCCTCTCACCTGATCATCTTGGCTCCTCTCCGGTGGGGGTTGGAGGATCGAGTGCGCCAGGGGCATGCCTTGGAACCACCACCTACAGAGACACCACCAGGTAGGCTGTTCGTTCCCACCGGATTCCGCCAGGAGGTCCTTCAGTGGGCTCACTCATCCGCCATGTCCAGCCACCCTGGTCTCTCTCGGACCCTCTCCTTACTCCAGCACGCCTTCTGGTGGGACAGAATGAAAGTCGATGCTAAAGAATTCATCCAAGCCTGTGACACATGTTCCCGTGCTAAGACAGTAAATACTCCCGCAGCTGGGGAACTTCAACCTCTCCCTGTTCCTCGATGGCCGTGGTCTCATATTTCACTGGATTTCATGACTGGACTTCCTGATTCCCAGGGAAAGAACACCATACTCACCATCGTCGACCGTTTTTCCAAGGCTGTGCACCTGGTGGCTTTGGCCGGACTCCCCACAGCTAAGACAACTGCTGAGTTGGTCATCGAGCACGTAGTCCGTTTGCATGGGTTCCCCAAGAACATCGTCTCGGACAGAGGGCCCCAGTTCATGGCCAAGTTCTGGCAGGCCTTCTGCCGTCTGATCCAAGTCTCCACCAGTCTCTCCTCGGGTTACCATCCCCAGACTAATGGACAGATGGAGCGGACCAACCAACAACTGGAGCGCTTCCTCGGATGTTTCGTGGCCGATCGTCAGCGCTCCTGGGCTCGCTACCTCGTTTGGGCGGAACTATCCCACAATCTTCTGACATCCTCTGCCACAGGCCTCAGCCCACTCGAGGTATGCAACGGGTTCCAGCCTCCGGTGTTCGAACATCAAGAACCAGAGGTTGAAGTACCGTCAGCCCAACAGTTGGTCCGCCGGTACCGGCGGATCTGGACTCAGGCCAAGCAGTCCATTCTTCGAGCCAACCAACGCTACATCCAACAACATCGCTGCTGGCACCCTCCGGGACGATTGTACCTCGTAGGTGACATGGTTTACTTATCCACCAAGAACATCCATCTCCACACCGAATCAAAGAAATTATCCCCCAGGTTCATCGGACCCTTCAAAATCACCAAACGCATCAACCCTGTCACCTTCCGGCTCCAGCTGCCTGCCTCCCTCAGGATTCATCCCATTTTCCATGTTTCTCAGTTTAAACCTGTATTCTTCTCCCCTCTGTCTCCCCAGGCTCTGGATCCCCCTCCACCTCAGATCATTGACGGTGGTCCTGCCTACACGGTCTGGCGGATCCTGGACACGCGCCGTCGCGGTTGTGGCACCCAGTACCTCATTGACTGGGAAGGCTACGGCCCGGAGGAGCGGTCCTGGGTCCCTGGCCGCTTCATCTTGGACCCTGCGCTTTTCCAGGACTACCGTCGTCGGGTGTCCTCCCAACTGGGTCCGTCTGGTGACGGTCCTGGAGGGGGGGGTACTGTCACACACACCAGGTCGCGTGACGTCAGTAGGCATCGGAAGTAACATGCGTAGGGTATATAAACAGGAAATAGGTGATTACCTGTACACAGACATTGGAGTTATGTGCCCAGCTCATTCTCCTCTCCTCTTGGTACCATGAGTATTCTGCCAGTCAGAACCATCTCTTATATACCCTTCTGTGTGTGTATGAGAACGCGGATTCCTTGGTGGGAATCTCTACTCCTTTCCGGAGCGTTCTCAGATTAAAGTGCATAGATTACCGGCTCCCTTGTGTATATCCGCGACTGGGCTCATCCTCTACGCCACAACTGGGCAAACTTTCAGTCATTCTGATCAGCCTCCGTGACACAGTTGTCATCAGACTCTACAATAAATCTTTAACCTGACCCTGTTTCTCCCGGAATTGTACACATTGCACTTTATGTACATCCCTGTATATTTTTATTTTTGCAGTTATTGTAACCTGTATGTCTATTGAGTATTATTGTGTTTGCTGGTGTAGCAATTTGAATTTCCTTTGGGAAAGATCTATCTAATCTATAATTTTTAAGTATTTCATCTAACTAAAAACATCTATGCAAAAGTGACACATATGGTTATATTCTAGAAATTTTGTGTAAACATGACATGACAAAAAACTATTTTCAGAGGTCTTCAAACATTGTAAAAAAAACACACTATAAATATAACCAAGCAAGACATTTGAAGTTTGAACCAGCATGTTCACCTCCATGAGGACGACGAGCATGCAGATGAGCTTCACTGAGACGGTTTCTGACAGTTTGTGCAGAAATTCTTTGGTTATGCAAACTGATTGTTGCTGCAGCTGTCTGGGTGGCTGGTCTCAGACGATCATGGAGGTGAACATGCTGGATGTGGAGGTCCTGGGCTGGTGTGGTTACACATGGTCTGCGGTTTTGAGGCTAGTTGGGTGTACTGTCAAATTCTCTGAAACGCCTTTGGAGACGGCTTATGGTAGAGAAATGAACATTAATTTCACGGGCAACAGCTCTGGTAGACATTCCTGCAGTCAGCATTCCAATTGCACGCTCCCTCAAAAGTTGCAACATCTGTGGCATTGTGCTGTGTGATCAAACTGCACATTTCAGAGTTGCCTTTTATTGTGGGCAGTCTAAAGCACACCTGTGCAATATTCATGCTGTCTAATCTGTACCTTGATATGCCACACCTGTGAGGTGGGATGGATTATTTTGGCAAAGGAGAAGTGCTCACTGACACAGATTTAGACAGATTTGTGAACAATATTTGAGAGTAACGGGTCTATTGTGTATGTAGAAAATGTTTCAGATCCTTGAGTTCAGCTCATGAAAAATGGGAGCAAAAACAAATGTGTTGCATTCATACTTTTGTTCAGTGGATGTTATGGCTACAAAAAAGTAAGAAGAGCTTTCAGAAATATTATGTAGTAATACAAATTGTAAAAATGTCAGACTACCTAAGTTTTCTCTTAGGCATCACACCTGTAACTTCCCCCTGCCCCTGTCAATGATCATGTGTAAATGGCTGTCATTGTGTGCCTGCCTCTGCCCTCAAAGCTCTACAAGCTACTGCAAAGAAAATAAACCCCCAAATAGAAAAGCTTAAATTACAACCTTGAATAATAAATAAAATAAAAAAATTTAATCTTATGGTTTCTTCTAAATCTTTTACAAATACTCAAATTAGAGTTCAAGCATTCAAGAGTTTTATTTGTCACATGCAGTTATAGCTGGTACAACATACAGTGAAATGCCTTTTCTGGCACAGACTGTGCTACAAGTGGTAAAAATCTATTTAAAGAAGAAATTAGCAGTCCCCATCTCATAACAGTTTCTGTCTTACTGAAGGCAAAGGTAGACGTTACATGCAACTCACTTCCACAGAGTTTTTGTTTTCCTTTCCTGCCACCTGCAGTACACACAGGCTCTGTGACCATCACTGGCCCTCAGCCCATCTGTGCTGAGCTCAATCCCACAAACTGGCATGTGGCCACCTGTCTGCACAGGAGCCTTTGGAGGCTGAAAAGTTGTCCAGTGAGCGCCTCCAGAAATTGCTTATGGCTCATGCTTTTCTTCTGCATGTTTTGTATGAGTTCTTTGTGGAGGATGAAGGCACTTCTTGTAGCAATGTCCAGGATGTAAAGAAAGAGCTTCTTGTACCACTTCACAGTTTTGTGCTGGATCAGATGGTCAGACAAAGCCACACCACCCATGTACTTGTTGTACTCTACCACAGGTTTGGGACATGGGACAGAGTGTTGACTAGACACCTTGTCTACTTTTCACTCTGTGCTGCACTACATCTCCAGTGTACGCAGCATGGATAGTGGAGCAGACAAACACCTCTTGTGTATCCATTCACTTCACATAGACAACAGGGCCATCTCTTATCCTCTGGACATATTTTTTCCATGTATTGAGGCTACTGCATGGGCAATCCCTCCGGGATTCTTTGTATGTTCCACAAGCACGAAACATGGTAGCATACAAGTCCTTGAAAAGCTTTGGGCTGGTGTAGACCCCAAATGTCCTTTGTCATATGTGTGTATATATATCTATATATCTATATAATCTATATAGATAGATAGATAGATAGATAGATAGATAGATAGTGCCCACGCACACATATGTAGCTACGTCACCGCTCACGTCACGCGCGCACACAGACTCATGAACACACAGGCAGGAGATCACAACCATTGCATAATAAAACATCCATAGAAAGATCGACATAAAACAAAAGTGAGAAAGTTTTGGTGAAATGTTCACTATCAACTGCTACACGAGCATAAACAACTTGAAGCCCCATTTAGTTGGTTTGTCCTTCATGTACTGTCTCATATTATGGCATCTGGAAGCCACCATGCGTTCATCCACAGGATGGTGTCCATGAGGGGTTTGACAAGGAACAGTTTGTCATGGGCAAAAGTTCCCTTCCTGGCATCATCTTCTCTGTCTTTATCTGGGTCACTCGTGCACATTCTAAAATATGGTTCTGAATCTGTCCTTGCAATTACCTCTGCTGGGAAAGAGACAGTGAAGATGTTGTGTCTCCTACAGCAGTTGGTGACTTGACTCAGCCCATGTAGAATACCAGTCCAAGGAATCTGTAAAATATAGAAATTCCAACATCCACCTATCTGTACTTTGCACCTCCAGTGATGGTCCTGGCAGCTTGCTTGTTGGTGTTGTGGCAGAGGGTTTCCACAGCACCCTCTGAAAAGAACAGCCTGAAGAGATCCAGAGGAGTGTGGTTGTCCTCTGCCCTCGGCTGCACACCAGGCTCACTTGCAGGAAGAAACTGCAGTGGTGGTGGAGCGATATCTGCATCACTTTCTGTCTTCCATGGAAGTGGATGCTGTTTGGCCTGAAGCCGTGCTCTCTTCCCAGCTGGCACAGGTGGAATGTTCTCCACATCACTGTAAAATTGAATAGAAAATATTTAGAAGTAGCTCTTTCATTATCTTTTTTAAAAATATTGAATTCACCATTACAAGACAAGACATAATGACACAAATCTGCATATCTTTCTAGAAACACCTTACATTAATTTACAAATAACCTGACATAAAGAGCAGTCTATTTACAGCGAGGAAAATAAGTATTTGACACATCAGCATTTTTATCAGTAAAGAGATTTTTAAGTATTATTTATTGACACAAAATTTCCACCAGATTGTAGCCATCAAGCCAAATACTGAATTCATAAAAAGAAATCAGAACATTTAGGTATACAAGTTGAGTCATAATAAATAAAGTGAAATGACACAGGGAATAAGTAAGCCTTTGTTGGTGATTACAGCTTCTAGATGCCTCTTGTATGGAGAGACCAGTCGTCTGCATTGCTCAGGAGTGATTCTGGCCCATTCTTCCATACAAATGGTCTTTAAATCTTGAAGGTTCCTTGGGCCTCTTTTATGAACTTTGATCCTTCAGTTCTCTCCATAGATTTTCTATGGGATTTAGGTCAGGTGATTGACTGGGCCATTCAAGCAACCAGATTTTCTTTCTTTGAAACCACTTCATTGTTTCCTTGGCCTTGTGTTTGGAATCATTGTCTTGCTGAAATGTCCACCCTCTTTTCATTTTCAGCTTTCTGGTAGATGGCAGCAGATTTTTATCCAGAATGTCCCAGTACATTTCTCCATTCATCCTGCCTTCAATAATATGAAGTCTGCCAGTAACCCTTGCTGAAAAGCAGCCCCAAACCATGATGCTTCCACCCCCAAACTTAACTGTTCGTAAGGTGTTCTTGGGGTGGTGGGTAGTACCATTTCTTCTCCAAACATGGTGTGTAGAATGACTGCCAAAAAGTTCAATTTTGCTTTCATCTGACCATACTATAATCTCCCAATAATCCAAAGGCTTCTCCAAATGCTGTTTCGCAAACTTTAACCGAGCCTCAACATGCTTTTTGTTCAACAATGGAGTCTTACGAGGTGAGCGTGCATGGATGCCATGGTGGTTCAGGGCATTGCTTATAGTTTTCTTTGAAACAGCAGTACCTGCTGATGCAAGGTCTTCCTGAAGTTCTGCCCGAGTGGTTCTTGGCTTTTGGAGAACTCTCCTGATTATTCTTTGGAGACCTCGGACAGAGAGCTTACGTGGGGCACCTGATCGTGGCTGGTTTATGATGAACTGATGCTACTTCCATTTCCGGATAATGGCCCCCACAGTGCTCACAGGAACATTCAACATTCTGGAAATGTGCCTATAACCATTCCCATCAGAATGCTTTTCAGCGATAAGATTACGAAGATCTTGGGAGAGTTCTTTGCTTTTACCCATGATGAAGTCTTTCCTGCGTGCCTCCTGGGTAATGAGAAGCCTTTATATGCCATCAATTAGGACTAAAGCAGCTGATATAAATTAGTACTGATAGGGGGCAGGGTTTCTCTCTCAATACGGACAGATTTCAGGTGAGCTCCTGGCTTTCTATGCCATTTTGCACCTTGTTATCGTCATGTGTTCAATACTTATTCCCTGCGTCATTTCACTTTATTTATTATGACTCAACTTGTATACTTAAATGTTCTGATTTCTTTGTATGAATTCAATATTTGGCAACATCTGGTGGAAATTTTGTGTCAATAGCCCACTTGGAAATCCCCTTACTGATAAAATGCTCATGTGTCACATACTTATTTTCCCCGCTGTATCATTCACACTTAATGTGTTCATCATCGCTGTCATCACTGGATACATTGGACTTTGCGTGGTCTGATTGCTAATCAACTGCCATATAAAGGATTGTGATTAAAAGTTGTATAATAGACAAAGTACAAATCTACAGTTGGCAAATTAGTTGATTAACTCTTTTACTTCCTAGTTGCCAAAATCTGTAGTAGCTCCTACTTAACATCCAACACAGCTTGAGTTCAAATGATCAGTCCCTGTTGTCCTCTAAAGGTGTTGATCAGAAGTTGAAGATTAAACTTTAGTTACTTTCATGAGACTTGATATGTCTCATTAAATGAATTCTACATGCTTATATACTTAACTGGTTCATGGACATCAACACATTGCAACCTCTCCAGATACTGCTTCAAAAGGGAATTTTTTTTTCAAATGTAATTGGACAGTTTAAATGCTAACATTCAGTTAATTTTGGTTTGATGTGAACTGGTAGATTGTAGAGAAACGTAAAAGTGCAATTGCTGTACAGTGCAGGTGATATTAGTCAGGTGAAGGGCTTTTTAGGACTGTTTTGAACACACTGTGTAAGACATGTTTAAGCAGGCTTCAACCTACCACAGAAGACTGTGGGGTTGTGCCTGCTGCTTGGAGCCCTTGACATTGCCTTGAAAACAGCAAGGGCCAACTTGTCCCAGGCCATCAGAGCAGCGAATCACACACATGCTCAGAATTCATGGCCACTTCCAGGACACTGATGACA
Organism: Hydrocynus forskahlii; assembly: GCA_037974365.1. Classification (NCBI taxonomy): domain Eukaryota; kingdom Metazoa; phylum Chordata; class Actinopteri; order Characiformes; family Alestidae; genus Hydrocynus; species Hydrocynus forskahlii. Next base: position 16,452 of record JBBPCX010097916.1, read on the forward strand.
CATGGTAGTTGTGGCAGGGCATTAAGGCCATCACCAACTACAGGACATCTCCACCAGGACATGGCTGATGTCAGGAGGACTCTGCTTAGTGTCAGCACACAGAATGCTGTCGTGTCATGCTTCAGTGACTACCATCCCATCGCATTCACACCCATCATCATGAAGTGTTTTGAGAGGCTCATCATGAGTCGCATAAAAGCACAGCTGCCCCCCACCACTGGACACATGCAGTTTGCATATAGTCCCAACTACTGAACGGATAATGCCATAACCACCACACATCACCCGGCCCTCACCTATTTGGACAAGGATAGTTCTGTTAGAATGCTGTTCAATTCAGCATTCATCAATGTCATTCCTCAGCATCTGATAGAAAAGCTGAGACTGCTGGGACTGGAACAACTCCCTCTAAAATGGATCCTAGACTTCCTAGACTGGAACACCTCAGTCAGTCAGGATTGGGAGCAACATCTCCAGTACCATCACACTGAGTTCAGGGGCCACCAGGGCTCACCCCTCTGCTGTTCAATGCACAGCTCAAACTACATCAAGTTCACTGATGACACAACTGTTGTGGGTTTGATCAATGGGTGTGGGAGGTTCCACATAGAGAGATGATGCAACAGTTAATGGACTGGTGCCATCTTTCTCTAATTGTGGACAAAATATAAGAAATGATTTCTGAGTTAGGAGAACATGATCACTCTTCACTGAACTTCAGCCTCAGTGGAGATTGTACAGGGCACCAAGTTTCTTGGTGTTCACATCATGGAGTACCTCGCGTGGTCAATCAACACCAACTCCTTTGATAAGAAGACTCAGCAACATCTCTGCTTGCAGAGACTGAGGAGTGTCTCTTCATCTTCTCAGTATTCTACAGAGGGACTATATAATTTGTATCTGATCCTGTTGCTGCTACTGCTATTTTTGCTTAATTGCTTTTTGCTGTCTTTGTTCTTTATGTTGTTCTGTTTTTTGTTCTTTGTGTTGCACCATGGTCCTAGAATATTTTTTTCATTTCATTCTGTACTGTGTATAGTTGAAATAACAAACACCAACTTGACTTGAGATGTTTGATTCTTATTTCCACAACTTGTGGGAAAGAGTTTGCTAGGATTTAGGAGACCTGTTCCAGAAATGTGGCAATTTTATTTCTGTCATCCACTATAATGGGAGAACTGAAAGTGTGGAATGTAACAGAATTATTTCTGTTTACTTTTTCTGTAGCCAACTGGGGCCTGTACTATGACGCACAATTACTGGCTTATCACACTAAGTTCGAGAGTAACATGGTCACGTGAGGCATAACTTCATGACTAACCCATGCTATGAAGGGTGAATAGGTTCGACCAGAGGTATGTTGCCATGGCAACTTACGCAGCGTTTCAATCATGCTCCAACCAGAATATGTTCTTACTTAAGTCTCGGTTTAGCGCAAGCCCGCCCCCCCAAGCCCCACCTCTCCACACACCACTTCTCTGCAGCCAATGGCGTGCCTGGAAGATCCGCGGGGCCTCTGCACCTGAATTGTGATTGGCTCTCTCTCTCTCTCTCGAGGGTTTTAGAGACCGCCAGAATCTTTATTGTAATTTTTATTAAATTATTTTATCTTTACTGTAAAATATTCTATTTGAACAAGCAAAGTGAGGCTTAAACTGAACACAATTTCCCCACTCTTATTGGATTTCTCTCCACTTATTGGATCCACATATGGTGATGATTTAAGATTGTTTATTTGTCACATACATAGTTATACAAGTACAACATGCAGTGAAATGTATCCTGAACATGGTGATCTGTATTTTGTTAGCCTCATCCTTAATCCATATTGGTTATGATTTTAATGTACTATCTAAAGGGCATCTCACATTTCCTCCCCCTTTGTCTGACAAGTTTTCAGTTGTTTTCTCACCCACATAGGCTGCTGGTCTACCCTGCTGTAAATTATTTTCTTGTTTAACAGTGTGGCACAACTTTTATTCAGGATTGTCTTATAGGAACATGACTTTGATGTTACAATAGTAAAATGAGCTAATGACTTTCAATCCTTAGATGACATGTGATCACCAGGTCATGCCAACACAAGGGGCAGGACTGAAATTACTTTTGAAATCTTTGACGTGTGAAGCCAGAGAGGGTCTGTCAGGTGGTGTCAGCATGTGCGGTTCTACACAACATCACCACCATCAGAAGGGAAAAGACCCCAGTCCTGATGCCTTTGCTCCCCGTTGTTGACCCTCGACCAGCCCATAGGGCATGCAGTGAGAGAGGCCATCACCCAGCAGTTTTTCACTTAATTAAAAAAAAAGATGGTCTATGAATACATTGAAGCTTTGTCATGTGTTTGTTTATTTGCTCCCGTTCTGACAAATGGAAAGTGAAAATTCAGTAATGCACACATATATTGATGAAAGACTGGTGAACATATGGCAATACCTTCTTTTCATGCTTGAGCCTCTCAATTTCAAGCTTCAGTTTTTTACATTTTTGTTTTTATCACAGTCAAGCTCAAGCATGCACTTGTACAGGCTGTGTAAATCTTCTGCTCCAGCTTACATAGGCAAAAATGAAGAATCAGCAATCCGTGTTTCATCACCCACATCCTCCTGAAAATTAACGGAGTACATTTGTCATGTCACATCAACCTGGTTCAGGCTTAGTGAAACAGTCATTTGCACACTCACCTGTACCTCAGGATCACAGGAGATGTTGGGCTCTGCAGGTGGCTGGAGCAGCTCAGTATTCTTCCCCTCCACTAAACACAACACACGCAATGGAATGTCATGACTGCACAAATATACACACTGGACAGAGTGATTGCAATATTACCCTGCACATAAAGGGGGACATTCCTGCCACCTAGGTCCGACTGGACGCCTCCCTCTACCCCTCCATAATGGGCCTCCATCTATTGCTGGCCAATGCCAACTCCTCTGCAGGCATGAAAGCTTCAGGAGGCCCTCCACCTGTTACCTTTGCACCGACCTTTTCCTAATGACTGTAAAACAGAAACAAGCTATTAACTGGAGCCTAGACACACTACATCTCTCATAATGAGTAGACATATTAATGCATTAACTATTAATACATGAGCCTACCACTTGAAATTATGTTTCTGTATTACATCTTTATTTGCAGTCAAGAACGCTTCCCACTGCTATTGCATCTGAAATAACCTTCCAGTACTTGCACCTTAGGGGGTATTAAATTAATTTAAAGGCCCACATCTGACATGTGATGCATCTATATACCTCTGTATCAATTTAAACTGTTTTATTCATTTTCAGACAACGTTTACATAGTCTAATACATAATACTCAGCTAAGTATATTAGACAATGCACATGTACTCATGCATTTACTCAGTCCACAATACGTTGCCAACAAGCCTGCGTGTCTTTTTTGGCTGCTGTGGTGTTGGACTTGCACTGCAGCACTGATTTGTGCTCCTCGTAGTCCTGCATGATGATCATACATTCTTCCTCCGTGAAGTACAGTGAGCGTGCCGAGATTTGAAATGGTGACTTGCGCTGTTGAATGCACCCCGTGCACAGACCGTGATATGTGCACTCTGACTCAACTAATCAACATCTTATTGGGCTTCATAGTACCAAGTAACGCCACCTGGGACCGTGATTAGTCAAGTGCGAGTTTACAATTTATCTTTGAGTTAAGTCAGACTTGGTTAAACGTGCTTCGTAGTACAGGCCCCTGGTCCCTATAAAAACCACACAAGACACCTGGTACACTAAGGTCTTAGCATCTTTACTTTTATCAGTCCATTAAGAAGCCGATATCAATACCTTAAACAAACAATGACATTTGTTTACAGTAAAAGCTCAACAATTGCATAGAACCTGATTTGTGCAGTTCAGTGTATGAAATTATTCTATCTTCTGTGTTGGCCGATCAATACAGCCAGATGTTTTGAAGTACAGAAGGTCAGTACAGCTAAGAAGGTTTTAGTGCATGTCTATTTCTAAAGCCTATTTTTGTTATGTAATAGTTAATCCCTCTTCAAGCAGGTACATTAAAAAACATGGTCTGCAAGGACTGTTATTCATGGACATAATTCAAACTAAGAAACAGAGTAAGGAAGGCTGCTCTGTTCTTGTAACACAAAAAAACCCACCAGTAGTCCTGACTGATAAATTAATTGGTTTGCCTTCCCGATTCATAAAATGTTCTTATTGGTTACAAGTCTATTGACAAACAAACAAATTAATATTTATAAATGGTTAAGTAAAACTAAAATTGGGAATGTGAATGTTGTGTGCCTTTAAAACTAATTTAAGATGCATAATTGGACCTTAAGAACCATGACCTTTTGACAGTATATTTACATTGGTTGTTCCTGTTTTATGGAATTTATTTTTATATATTTATATGTATCTATAAAAAGTTTATGGAATCAAAACTGTCTGTTATTTTAGATTCTTTATAGTAAAGCTAATCTTGTCTGAACAGTACCTTGATCAAAATATTTTAAGCCCCTTGATCAAAATGTCTTAAGGATCATAAAATATATACAGTCTGTGAGGCATTTTAAGACGTTTGACTGTTACTGTATTTCACACAACCCAAGTCACTTTAATGACAGGTTAATTTCTTACTCATGCCACTGTTTACATGGTAGGTGTCTTTTGAAGTTATAACTCATCTGCTTTCAGCACTTTTCATGTAGGCCTGGCCTTGATCAGTTTGTCAATAAAATATGACTGCTTTTTGCCTGCATCTTGCTTTTTCAAAAGTTTTAAACTTGTATATCTTTCCGAAGTCAGTGATATGAATAAAGAGTTTGTTCCCCGACTTCTCTTGTCAGCAGATTGGAACATTGTTTTGGTTTCCTTTGTTTACAGTCAGTCAAAATACCATTTGTAAGGTCAGGTCCTGATGTCAGTTGATAAATGCAGCTCAACCCGATGGTATTGGATAGCGCTCAATCAGTCCAGATATCTCAGTTCCACTACTAAACAGCCCAACGATGGGGAGCTTTGTACACCTCTAGATTACTATGCATTACTCTTCAGCTCCTTTGTAGTTGCTCCAGAGTATCACTTTTCATTGACAGTTCTTTTCTATGGAGATTGTATAATGGGCATAGGCCATTGCTCGTGCCGCACGTCACAGTATGCAGTCACAACTGAACAGCCAAAGCTGTGTCAAAAGGATCTCTAAAACGAACAAGTCTCGTGGGGTATTCCTGATATGCAGTGGTTAGTACCTACCAAGGGTGGTGCAAGAAAGGACTACAGGTGAACCAGTGATAAGGACATGGGCAGTCAAGGCCCACTGATGTGCATAGGGAGCACAGACTAGCCTGTTAGGTCCAATCCCACAGGAGTGCTACTGTGGCAGAGATTGATAAAGCCAATGCTGGCTCTGACAGAAATGTGTCAAGAACACATATCGTGTCTCAGCTCCCTCAGGTGTATGTGGGTGTATGGGGCAATGTAGGTACAAACCAGTCAGAGTGGCCATACTGACCCCTGTCCACCACCAAAAGCATCAGAACTGGACCATGGAGTAATGAATGAAGGTGGCTTGGTTTGATGAATCATGTATTTTGTCATGTGTCCTACCAGGTGCATGGGTCTCATATACCTGAGTTACAGATTTTCAGGAGTGCTCATGATTCTGTTGCTGGTTGTCCTTCCTTTGACTACTTTTGATAAGTACCACTCCAAAGGGGGAACACCCCACAAGATCTACTGATGTGGCGATGCTCTAAGCCAGTTATTTATCCCTTGTTATGTGGTCCTTGTCAAAATTACTTGTCAAAATTAGTGGGCTATGGGTTTTGGCCACAATAGGCAGACCTTACATTATGAGACCTTAACTTATGGTCCTTAAATTAGCCATAAGAAGGAAAAAGGGAATTTCAAGTGATCTGTCTATGTAGGAAATGCTTCTTTGTTCCATCTTTCCAGACAGGGTCAAAGCTTTCCAGTTTGTTCATTAGTGCACCTGAGTCTTCTAAATGTTTATTTTAAAATGGAAAATACCTCCTGCAATCTGACATAAGATGCAAGTCTGATTCACATGTGTGTTTAAATCCCCATTAGTTGTCCTCCCCGTGGGAGTCATAATTTACACCTCCGATCTTCTGCCGTGCATTGCTGGGCCTCTGGAATGTTTCTCTTCATTTCAAATGTATGCCACATGTCCTTGCATTAGCAGTGAATTGCTATTATCCTTTTTACTAATTACAGGATTAAGGGAGCAGCAGGAATTTGCTAATTTGGTCATTTATGTCTCAACAGGGTTTTCATTGTTTATTAAGGTTTTTATGGTGTCTTTCCTTTTGAGAGACAATCAAATGGAGCCAGCTGCAGACACAAGAAAACTTCTATCACAGCTAGTTGCCATGGTGACACAAAGGGTGTGTTTTTTTTAGTGCACAATGAGAGAGAGTTGTAGTTACTCCTTTGCCGGGTTGTACATTGGGCTCACACTGATTAGAACACATTTTCTACTTCTTGCAGAAAAGAGGTGCTTTTTTGAAATACTGTCTGAAATGTGTATGGATGTAGGTTGGAGTGGGTAGTTACCATGGATATACCAGACATTTTTGGGGGAAAGCTGCAGCTGTGTTGGGTGAATTCGTATTAGATGTGATTAGTTGTTCATCTTAGAGCAAAGGCAGTTTGAGCTTCTGTGTCCTCCCAAAGAGCTGGGTGGTAACCTCATAACTCTCACTTGATCAGCACAAAACACTTAGAATTAAAGCAATAGGCTGGTCTGTGACTGTATTCTGGACCATGGACTTTAGTTTAAAATGTAACTGTTGCTGTCCCATCTAAACTAAACAAATCATAATTTCCCCTATCCAAGTGCTTGATAGTCTGCCTCTGGTTGTTCACCTTAAGTGGTGCTTCCTTTAACAATAGCATTAATTGATTTGATCATGAATGTGTTGTACTACGAAGAAAAATAGTGTGTCATTATCAGGGCTGGTATTGGTATCTGAATAAATAAGTTGGTTCCTGTTAGGGTTTGGGAAGGAGAGGGAAGGGGAGGACGCACACAGCCGTTAAATGCACAATACAGGTTTAATAGTCAATACACCGTAAAGAAGACAGAGCCCCGGCTCAAGGGGAACAGAACAGAAGGGGGC
>JBBPCX010097947.1:0-11474 GCA_037974365.1 Hydrocynus forskahlii
TTGTGGACGACCCCACTCACCCCTCACACACTCTCTTTTCCCTCCTCCCATCTGGAAAAAGGTTCCGTAGCATACGGACTTCTCTCAGGCCATCAGACCCCTCAACCAGAACTGAAAGCTTAAAAACACATACACACACAACACCAGTCACCCCCCTCCCCTCCCTCACCCTACCCTCTTGGACAACTTAGACTTCAATAACCAGTTAAAATTCTCTTTTCTTTATACTACACGTTCTGTATAAAACACGACATTCTCTGTCATGGTTTTTAATCTGCCACAAACTGCACAATTATATTTATTGCCGTCCTAATTGTACATTTGCACTGAACATTGTCTTGTCTTGTCTTGTTTAGTTGTATTGTTGCTCTTGTGTTCTGGCCTGTTTGCACTCGTGTTCTGTTCTGTTCTGTTCTGCACTTGTGCTGCACCATGGTCCTGGAGGTACGTTGTTTCGTATTTTACTATGTACTGTGTATATGGTAGAAATGACAATTAAAACCTACTTGACTTGACTTAACTTTTATTGATGAGCAAAAGCTGCATATAGCCTAGTGTCATTGTGTTTTTTTTCATATGAAGCTTTACCCAAGTAAATCCAAAAAAGAGCTTCTAGGATGAGAGCTTTTAGGACAACACTTCACTACCCTATGTATTTTAATGTGCACTGCATAACATTGCCAGTATCAGCACTAACTGGTGACTAAGGGAAAGTAGGAAAGAAATAATGAGTTGGTTCCTTATTGCTTTTGTTTGCAAAGCATTTGAAACAGGTTGAAATGCCGTGAGACGGGGAAAGTCCCTAAACCTAACCCTAACCCTGACCCTAACACTAACCTTAAACCTAACCCTAACAGTTACCAGTTAGTGCAGATACTGCCGGTGTTACGCAGTGCGCAATAAATACATAAGGTAGTGAAGCGTTGTCCTAGCACGAAAAAAGCCCTTAAGCATGATCGCAACACGTATTTTGATTACATTGTATATCGTGATGGCTGCACGAAAAGTCATGAGATCAGATTGGGTTTCCTTCTACTACCAAACTGTTCAGACTGTTTCTCTGCCTTTTGCCCTGTGTCTGCCGGGATAGGCTTCAGTACCCCATGTGACCTTGGTTAAGGATAAATGGTTGGGTTCAGAGCCTCAAAGGTGCTGGTTCAGTCCTTCATGATATCTTTAAAACAGAAGGCCTGAAGGTTATAATACCTATAGCAGTGTTCTGATATCCTTAGCAGTGCCAGAACTTTGCGTTTACGCATGCGTGACGGGGGAACAGTCAAACCAAAGAAAAGGAAAATGGGCAAGCAGAACACACCCATCCACACACAAACTCCTATTTGTCTAAGCTAGGTAACAAATAAGTGGACTGCTTCTTATTATAAAGTTACTGCTGAGCTAGCAACATTTTTAATTGTTTTATTAGCATCGACATGACAGTCATCTCTATCATTAAACAAATGCTCATCTCCCTTTTTATTACTGATAGGCCTGCTATCCTGCAGTCTCTTATTCAGTTTTCACCACCTGTACTGTCCTCATTTCCTCGACTGTCCAACTACCTGGTGCAGTGGGCCGCACAGCGGCCTTAAAGCAAGAAGGTCCTGTGTTAAGTTCTTGCCTGGGGTGGTTGAGGATCCTTTCTGTGTGGAGTATGTTGTTCTCCTTGTGTCTGTGTGGGTTTTCAGCAGGTGCTCTGGTTGGAAACAATCCAAAGACACGTATCTCAGTTGTACTGAAATGGAAATGCTAAATTGCCCTCATGTGTGGATGTGTTCATCTGTGTATCTGGACTGGGTTCTTTGCCATTTGCTGGGCACCAGCACCCCCACAGTCCTGGTTAGGATAAGTGGCTTGAATGACGCATGTGTAAAGAAACGACTCAAAGAAACGAGTGAAAACTGTGAAGTCAAGGTGAGATCTTTCTACGTTCTTCAAGTGTTATGGTGTGACAGCCTGCAGGATCCCATAAACACTATGAAACACAATGTACTTAAAATGTGCTTAACCCTACCTTAATTGACCCCTGAAAATACACCAAACCCCTTAACTAAATTGATTTGTGGCCATTAATTTGTGAAACCAACCTCTTAATTTTACCTTAAAATTAGATTTAAGGCATGAGTGTGAAACCTCTTACTCTTAAATTTAAGGCTGTAATTCAGGAGGCTCTACTATTTAAGGGGAAAATTCTGTAGTTTTACCCCTTAATCAGCCTTCATCTGTGCACTTTTTCTCTTAATGTTCCTTAATTTCCTGTATGGGAAAATAAGGTAAAAATTAAGGTCAATTTAAGGGGTAAAAATTAAGGTGTTTGGTTTTTGTAGTGAAAGGGCGAAGTTGAGGTGACCATCCCTTCTACCTCAATGCACCGTTAAATACAACATGTCTCTAAGTTACCAAAAGAAGGTTTTAATTGCGTAAGGGTGTCAAAAATTATTTAATTATAGTCTTCTGCAAAAATTGTACTTCTGCACTTCTAAAGTTTCAAACTAAACAACCCTCTAATCATTGGATCCTGATCTGTTTTCATCCTGAACACCAAGTGTGGAAAGTTTAGGATGTACATTTTAAATGAATCTAAATCCACTCTTCACGTGGCTTTTAAGCTCAGCAGACCAAGAAAGTCTGAATGTTTGCACATGTAGTCCTACTGAAAGGCATCTCACTAGTAAAATAAACAGTAGGATCAACTGTTTGGATACAAGACAGTCCTGATCGGTTGGCTGTAGCAGCAGACACTACGTGCAAGATAAACTTGTAAGAGGAGAAAGACAGAAACATCTGCCTCAAACGTATATTGATGGATTTGTCTCAAAGTCTTCAGATCTCTTCCTCCCAACCACAACATCAGGACAGAGGAATGAGAGGAGGCGAGAAAAACAGAGAGAATCCACACTTTTTTCATCAAAGGTAACTGAAACCCTGTCACTCCGTTTACTTTTGGAACATTCACTTCTGAATGCTAGGCACGGTGAAATATTAATGCCTAACTAAATTTGGAAATTTGTGTAAAAATACACACACCACTAGACATTACGTAAGAAATACTTAGGCCTCTAGCAGAGAGAAAGAGAGTAAGAGAGAGAGAGAGAGAGCACAGGTGGAAAAACAACTAAAGATGTGTGTTTTCTTCCCAAAACTAAAATTGAAATCTATGAAGCGTTAAATTTTGAAGCCCTTAACTTAAATTTGAGCATCTTAAACTTTCAATGCTGGTGTATTTGGTGTTTCTGGAAATTGAAGCAAAGATTTATCTGGAGGTCCTAATTAAAGATATTTGATCCTCATTAATTAATCAATTCATTCATCTATCAATCCATTATGCTATTCTCATATCCTTAACCAAGGTCGCAAGGAGTGCTGGAGCCTCACCCAGTGCTGAGAGGGCAAAAGCTGGAGAAACACCCTGGACAAGCCTCTGGTCCATCACAGGGCAGTGATTTTAATGCAGAATGTCATATTTACCGCACCTGATTCTTTATCGCAGCCAGACATGAAACAGTTATTTTAAGAGTGTAGTCTTATAAGAACAGTAAAAGAAGAGAAATCATAATAAAATAAATAATAATGAAATAATGAAAAAATAAATAAAAAATAAACTAACACAGGACCTACAGTATATGAAGCATGGAAAATAAATGAATGTATTCTTAATTCAAAAATGTGAAGAAAGTGAACCATGTTCTGTTTATGAATTGGAGGGCTTTTATTTTAAGCTATTTTGTTTATTCGGACCACACCTCCAACATATAGTTGTTACCATTTCATATTCATCAGACACCTACTGTTATTATTATAGCTGTTATTATTATTATTATTATTATTATTATTATTATTCCCCACTTTAGTTATTCATTACTTCATTGTGGAGTCATAGTTTGTTTTGGAGGGAAATGTTTATATTTTAGGGTTTATTTGTTATCCAGATCATGTTATATTTCATAATGACACCATAATGTCTCTCCAGCAACTTGTTGGGAGAAGGAAAGCATTCATTACTGTTAGAAATTATGCAATTAGTCTTACACAGTTACAGAGGTCAGCTAACTAGGACTGAGGCCTAGATTGCAGCAGGCCTGTAAGAGCATGAAAAAGCTGCTCACCAGAGGAGCACACGTGGAACCAATACAGTGAGCATTCACTCTGCCTCCTGGTGGCTCTCTGAAGAGCCCAAAAATTTGAAAGCAGATGTTCACATATCGACATGCAGGGGGCAGAATAGGCCTAGTATTTAGTATAATGTCTTCCAGTTACATTTTTACCATTCGACCAGAGGGTGGCGCTGTGCACCACAACTGACTGTCTTAACTGGGCAACTATATGTTCAAGCGAGGGATGAGGCAAACACAGATGATATCTGCAGTGTTTACATGATGATACACCATATACAGTATCATAATCATGATATCCATACATTGTTGCATGTTTATTAGGTACACATACCTTCTGCCTGCACTCACTGGTCATTTTACTGGAAACATTCACAGCACTTTCTCAAACTATGTATGTCAACATTGAGTGTGTTTTGCCTGTAAAAACATTGTTAAATTGAATAAATAGTCTAATGTGGCAAGAATTTCTTTCTTATGAAGCAGTTAGAAATATGTTGCTTAGAACAATATGATTAGAAAAACACAGGTCTGTTTTTTGACTTCTTATGGCATTCCATCACATTGGTTTAAATACCATTAGCAACTCACCTGGTTTCTTTAATGAAGGACTGATTTGCTGAAACAGGTGCTGGATAGTAACTGTAAATGCTGTGCTTCTTTGATGGGAGGTTCAGGCTTTTGGCTAAGTTCATAAATAGTTTTTTTTTAAACAAATAAATGTTACCTGATAGGTGGCTTGGTGCTACAGTGGTTAGTGCCATCACCTCGCACTCCTTGGTTTCATCCCCATGGCTGAGGATCCTTTGCAGTTTAAATGTTCTCCCTGTTTCTTTCAGCTATACCAGTCTCCTCCAACTGTCCAAAGAAATGCATGTTAGGTGAATTGGAGAGAGACCAGTCCTGAGTGTATTTTGACTGTGTGTCTGTCCTGCAATGGCTTGGTGATCTAATCAGGATGTTTCTCCACCTTTTGTGGATTGAAAGCCAGCAACCCCAACAGCTATTTACAAATAAGACTGATGAACCCCGGCTGAAACAGGATGACATTTTATTTTCTCAGGACTTTTGCACTGTATTGTATGTGTGCATATCGTCGCAGTCTGGCGGAAACCTTGTAACTCCACTTTTGGTCTTTGTTGTTTTTTTTTCATAAATCGATATTATTGGTCAGTCTCCAATAATTGGTCAATTGGTCAGTCTAATTTTGAAATTATGAACCAATGAAAAGTGTTGAAAATAGTTATACCAATTTTTATGACGCAGTATTCATTTATTTAGATTATACATAGTTTTTTGAGTTTCCTGAAAAATAGACGTTTTGGACATATGGGGTTTCGGCCAGACAGCGATGATATGTTGCTTTGGCTTATGGTTAGATCCTCATCATGGGACACCCATCCTCATCAAAATGACATGACTTCTACTGTCCATAAAACAAATAAAATAAAAGTAGACAGCCTTTGTCTCTTGCTGTTTGTCAGTGAATGACAGCTCTCTGCAGGTCAAGCCTGTAGTCTAGGCCTCTTTTTTTTAACAGATTGGATACAGCCAACATCTTAGACACCTTTGTGTTTTCTTTGACTGCATAAATAAACTTCAGTGTCGTAAAATGTAACAAAAATTGATTTAAAATGATATGTTGTGAGCTAGTTAGAAGAAAACGTCTCTGATGTTTCCGCAATGCCTGCAAGACATCACAAGGAATGTTAGGCAAAAATTTTGTCTGTTTTGTGTCATTTGTGATATTTTCCCCTGTTTATCTGTGAGCAAGCAAGGACACTTTAAGAATTGTCTGTTATTAAACCAGCCCTGAGATTAAACCAGCCCTGAGCTGACTGTCTGAGGTGCTGTAGTTTGACTGAGCCACAAGCTTTGGAGTTTGGCCAATATTAATGGAGTTTGTTTAGACTGTGAGCCAGGACTTTACCCCATGATAGCAGAGTTGATCACATCGTGATCCGGAAACTATGCAACATCAGAGCGGAGTTGACTGGGCCTTGAGTCTGGGACTTTGCACCATGATGGTTAAACTAGGACATGAACTGGAAAGAATACATCACGTTCAGGAGTTTTTCTCCATGCTAGCCAAGGAAATGTGTGTATGTCTGAGTACTGATGTGTGTACATGTGTGAGTGTATTTCTGTGAGTGCGTTTCTGTGAGTGTGTGTATGTTTGTGTGTGTGTGTGTGTGTGTGTGTGAGCACATGTTGACTGCACTATAAAAATGAAACTGAAATTTTTATTGTTGCTGTTAAATTTCTCCATCAGCACTCCTGTATAAAAGTAAAGAAGTGCTGGTTAGCCAAATCTGCTACTGTGTGATAATTACAAATAGCACTGGGCTGCCATGTGGAGACTGTTGGAAATAGACAAACAAACACAATGACTCACAGAATTAGTGTTCACTGTATTATTGATCAGTTCTAATTCTTGTAAAAAAATAATTGCATATTTCTCATATGAAGGGTTCTGTTAAATCTATTTCTCCCAGTTGGCTACGACACTTACTGTTTCAACAAAAAGGGGGAGAAGAAAGCTTTCCAAAGTGAAATTTAGTCACTGACTGCACATTTGGCAGTATTGTTTAACTTTGTTGCAGTCTGTATACTTCACATCTGTGTGGGACAGAGAGAGTTACTCTTTTGGTCACTGCCATTCAGTCGTTTTATTGGGAGAATATGGAATTTCATGTCTGGTTGAGTCAAAGCTTAGCTTGATAAAAGGCAACACACAAAGAACGAAAATTTGTGCAATAAATTCCCATGTGAGTGGGTGTTTGCTAATTTGCGTGCACATCCCTCGAGTGTAGCATATACACTTGTGTAAGGAGGTGGGACATCAAATTAGTAATGCTAAGCATTTAATGAAAGCCACTTCTGACACAGCTCTCTTTCCATATCCCTTACTCATGATCTCTGAAAGAAAGAAGTGATGAGCCCTCTGAGTATTCGTCAGGGGTTGTTTGTGTGTGAGCTTGTTGTCCTCATGTGACTTTAAAGTCGCATTAGGACATTTTGGCAGCACCTCCTACTTTCATGAGCAGAGCTTCAGCTAAGAGTCTCAGCTAGGCCTTCGTAAAGTAAATACGTTGTGAGCCACATCGTATCCTTGCTAATGCTCCAATAGCTTTCACTCTTAGTTTCTCTAGTCAAAGTGAAAGCGGCTCTGGTCTGTAATCTAACCGACATTACTAGCACTGTAGCACCTACGAGAAGCCCTTAAAACAGCTCAGCTTATAGTTCCTATTAAGTTCAGTCTGATCATCTTTATTGATCATGCATTCTGATCATGCATTATTCATTTTTTATCCTCAAATTTTCACTCATCAGTCCATGCGTGTTTGTATGTTCTAGTGCAAATTTTGTTCCTTTTTCTCAAGTTCTTTTTCTCAGTAATGGTTTCTTGAACATCTATACATCCTTTCAGGCGTAGGTTTTCAAACCAGTTACTTGTTCACAGTGCAAAGATGGACAGAAACACCTGTTTACTTTTTCAGGTCTGAAGCAAGAATCAAGCTTGATTTTCTTCTTTCTTTCAGAAATGAATACTATAATGGTAACAGTTTTTGTGGTCTATGAGGTCTTACACAGTTATTGTAGAGTCCAATTTTCTCTACATTTCTTGTTTTTGTTTTTACTCAAGCTTTGGAAAACGCATTTTGTTTGTTTGTTTACTGTTTTTTCTTTATTTGTTTTACTTTTGTTTGACTTTCTCCTCCTTATGTAATTTGAATATCCAAACATTTTCTCCTGAGAAAGCTCTCCCTATTTTAAGGGCTGTAACTGGTTGGGTTTAGGACTGAAAGGATCGGAGAGTTAAAGTGGCAGTAGGTGCCCAAAGGTGGACAATTTCGTTCTGATACTTAAAATAAATAACATTTCCTTAAAGGCAGTTTTGACATTTGCACAGCATTGTATGGAGTTTCATTTTATTACAAGAGAAAATGATAATTAAACAAGGCCAGTTTCCGCTATTTGAGTGACTAATAGTCTATAAAGAGGTTGAGGATGACTAAGCGTAATCATGTGAGTCAATATGACAATATTAGTTTTTTAGGACCTTTGAGAACCTAACCACAAAACACATCTGTGTCACACATTGTCAGCAGTTGCGCAAAAACACAGTAAAATCTTTCTGTTTTATATTAAAATGAAAATAAAACGACAATAAAAACTGCTTAAGCAAAAGGTTTAACTCTTGCTATGTGAAGTAAAAGCCATTTTTGAATCCAGGATGTAAATTAAACAAATCATTATTTGGGTGAACAACGTCCACATACAGGATAGGGTTGTTGGAAAGGGTTCTATATGTGTACAAAAATTTTCATTTAAATGGACAATGCTGCATTTTTCTGCCCAGAATGTCAGAAATGGAGAAGAGAACAGCGAGTGGAGTTTGAGACCTTCTTTTGGGAGGAGAGTCTGGTTTGACATCCTGTTTGTTAGTAGAGGAGCAATTCTAGTAGTGGACGAGACAGGCGCTTACTGTATGTGTTGTCAGCAGAAAGAAAAATTAACCTACAGAGTATAAAACCACAGATGAGGACCAGTCTACGTGAGATTGCATCTGTTACAGTTGTGCAAAGCTGCTTCCCCCTTCATGTCTTCAGACCCATTTAGTCCTCCTTCATTTCTTGAGGTGAGTCCCACAGCAGTTGACACGCAAATACGTTTCGTTCTGCAAATTTCTCCCGCTGTTTGGTTGCATCACCTCCCCTCCTGTCTGACCACACTGACAGAGCCATACTCCGACTGAGGAAGGGCATGGCAGTACACACTGGTGAAAGAAAACACCAGACACACACTATTCTACCAGCTATTAGCATGGCATGCTTTCATTGTGATGTGTGAGCATATGTTTTATGTTGGGGGTTATAAGCAGTATATCTGAGCAGTATATGTATATATGACATTTTCAGTGACACTGTGCAAAATGATTTTCCTTGTTTGTTGATGTTTTTTGTTCCTTTGAATTATGAATAATAAATCTTTCTGCACACACTGGTTTCTCTGCTCTCTCTCGGTCAGTAAGCAATTGTAAGCAACTGTGTAATACCCATAGACATAATCTGAAAATAGAAAGGTCGTCAAACGGGAGATGTAATGACACATATGTTCAAAATATGGGACATTATTACATTAAACTATTTTTTTACATTTTTAACCATTACTAAGCCACTTTGTGGCTCAGAACAAGCCTATTACTACATACACCTTTGCTTTGGACACGTGAACGTGATTTTGTGGATGTGTTACTGTGATCAGAAAGCCATGGGTTTGAATCCCAGGACTGCCAGTAAGCACCGCTGAGGTACCCTTGAGCAAGGTTCCTGCGTCTCTTACGATATACACTGTCTGTTTCCACAAGACTCAATGAGAAAGGCCACAAACTACACTCCTGAAAAAAGGGGCCATTGGGTAATGCCATAGAAGAACCTTTAAACTGACCCTTTACAACGCATGAAAGATTTTTACATTTTTAAAAAGTTCTTCACACATCTCATTTCCAAACCTGGGGCTCATTTCTAAAACATTTGCATGCACAGAAATGATCAGATGTGAAAATTGTGAACCATAAAAGTGTTTTTAGCAAATGTTCATTAATGAACACCTTTGCTTTGGATTAATGTATGTTTTATAAATGTGGCCCCTGGTTCTTTAGAGGGGTGAAACAGTTCTTCAGTGCCATCGCTCATTTTCTTATATTTTATCCCCCTTAAGGTCCAAATATGTGTGTGTGGTTTTCTGTAGGAAAAACATCCATAATTCATCATTACATAATCATTTCCATCCTTGCTTTGTTACTTAGAATTAAAACAGATTGTTTCTATTATTTTGCCTTTAAAACTGATTTATGTCAACTGATGAACCCCGTATTGGACCAAAACAGCAGACAGGACCAAAACAGTCCTTATAACTTCAGTATAGATGAAATGGGCTAAGATGTAGGCTGAATAGCTGGATATATGAAAATACACAGAAAACATGACAACACAGAAAACATTTAATTCAAAATGAGTTGTTTGCAGCTTGGTTGCGAAATCTAGATATACATAAATCGCATTTATGAAACTCTTATTTCAAGAAAATACCAAAATCAATAACATTCACTTCTCAATAACTGCTGTATATTGGTTGTTGCTAGGTTTTGATTTAACTGTGTGATGACACCCTCCTTGGCACAGTCAGAGTATTACATCCGGACACATTTTACACAGTTGCCACACAACTGTTGCCTTTGTTGTGAATAGCTGTCGTTCCTTTATCTCCTTTTAGGTTAGATGGTTGTCACATGTTCCAGGATTAGGTAGTAAAAGGCCATATATTTGCTAAGTGCACAGTGGGGTCTAGTTATGAAACTCCTCAAAATAAGAGTGCTGACCTAAGATCAGTTCTTGCTGGGCAGGTTTTAGGACTGGCATTCGAACTGTAACATTTGTGCATTTTATTCAAAGCAGTCTTTCTAAAACAATGTAGATTAAAAATAAGTTAATGTATGGTGATGTTTAATCAGAAAAATGAGTATCACAGAGGAAAAGGTCATGAGCTTGGTTAATTTGCTTCACTTGGTACAAAGAATGTGTTGCAAGTCCCCGTGAAGCAGATACAAATGTATAGAAAAGGTATAGTGTAAAATGTATAATGTAAAACTTATGAATGGTATAGAATCAAGAAAAGACCTGTAGACTCACTAAGCTCTAAACTAAACCAAAGAAAGTCTTTGTCCCAGTTCCAGGCAGGAACCTCAGAAGATTCTGATCGATTCTTCATGACAGTACAGTAAGGTATGCTGTATGTCCTCGGTACAGGAGATTACGCTCCCATGGGATAGATGATGTCATGGGAATCTTGGCAGTGGACTGTCCCACATTCTATGCTTTGAGGCATTTTGTTATCACAAGTGCATGCTGTGGGACAGTGCAGGGTGTATTTGTTTTGCCAGAGGGATACCCCAAAAAGTTTAGCCTTTTAGAGAAGACCTCATTTTCGGGAAGTAAATAATATCTGTCATTGAAATTCTTGGATTTATTTCCTCAGTGATAGTGTGGCACTACACTACAGGCATTCAGGTGCTAAAAAGAAGCACAATGTCTAATCAAGCAGCAACATAATTAAGTCACAGACATAATAAAGTGACAAAAGAATCAACCAATCACTTTAATTTAGAATGTGTGGGAGCAATTTTGTGAACATTACTGTGGTTCTCCATCAAACATTCTTCAGCACTGGTTGTTTGTTTGATCATTAGTTTTAGTAGTAGTAGTAGTAGTAGTAGTAGTAGTAGTAGTAATAGTAGTAGTGAACAAGAGTGTATCTGGAATGTTCATTGTTGATGATTTTGTATTGTATTTGTATTATGTT
>JBBPCX010097973.1:0-23557 GCA_037974365.1 Hydrocynus forskahlii
TTAAACTCTTAAAAGCTTAATACTTTACCCTTAAAGAAAATGTAAAGGTAAGCCCGGTTCTGTACAGTGTACACTGAACTGCCGTCTCCTGCAGTGCTGGAATGTAAATACTGATGTTACCCCTGTATAGACTGCACTGTAATTCATGCACGCCGCAACTACTGAACTGCGAATATATGGGGGGGTTTACCGTACTTGAAAGAAACTTCAGAAATGACAGTCCCCTGTTAATTCCAGCAGATTATCAGAACACATATTAATGTGTGAGTGTCTGAGAAAGAGAGATTTTACCAGAACTGATGGCGGCTCCAGTATGGTTCAGCACACTGATCAGTGAATAACTGAAGACAGCGTGACCCGAAAAAAAGGAGACAACACACACTGAGGACCTCATCCAGAGTGTATGTATCTTTTTTTTCTGCTTTCCTTCTTTCTCTTCAGTTCATTACATCTGTCTCAGTCCCTACCCCTCACTCTACCACAATTTCCTCTTCTCTTTGTCTCTCCCTCTCTCTCTCTCTCTTTCACTTTCTTTCCCTCTTTCTTTCTCTCCCTCTCTTTTTCTCTCTCTCTCCCTTCCTCACCAGTCCTACGCTCACGTCCTTGTCCTCACTAGCCCTGGTCAGTTCTTCAGACACCACTGTTGTTGCAGGAGTCTCAGTGGCAGAGATCTCTGACGTGGTCGTCACAGTGGCCTTGCAGGGCTCGGGGTTCTCTGGGAGTCTGTTTAGAACCGAGGAGACGGTCAGACGCAGAACTTTTCTACTACTTCTAACCACCTACTCACCTACTTTTAGAGAAAACTGCTGTGTAAAACTGGTACAGAAACTAGCAAGTCTATCCATAGCAGTCAGGAGGTAATGCAAGATGAAAATAAAGAGTGGAGTTTGTAGTTATCAGACTACGTGGATGCAGTTATCATGCCATCTACAAACATAACTCATTTTTCATTTTTAATTTAATACGCTATTTGTTCAGCAGGCGTCAAGTGATAATACGGGCCATGTTTGTATCAAAAGTCAAGTTCATTATTCTGAGCATAAAAAAGAAAAAAAAAAGAAACTGGAAGTCTTCCCTTTTTTATTTCGTAGATGAAAACATTGGATATTTTGACGATATACTGTACTGACTGCTAATTTTCATTTGAGAAACCTGGTCACCTCGGTGTTTGAGGGAACTGTGAAGACCTGAACACTCTTTATATCTTTAGTACCTTTTGAAAGTTTTGAAAGGATAAATGAATAATTTAAACTCTCACCCGGAGTCTGATGGAAGTGCTCCTCCCAAAACTGGACTGGATCTGGCTGGGATCCCTTTGCACTCTAGTGTGGCGTTGACTTCCTGATTCTCTGGGGCAGCTGGGGGCAGCTCCACGCTCACTTCTTTGTTTTCTTCATCCTTGATTTTAGCCCCATTTATCACAGGAGTCTCAGTGGTTGTTGCAGTGGCATGGCAGGGCTCTGGGTTCACTGTGTCTCTGTTTAGAACAGAGGATCCGGTCAGACACAGAACACACACATAAATACACACATAAACTGACACCACTACAAAAAGACAGAATCCCAACAGTTTGCAATACAGTGCACTACTAAAGAAATTCTGTGGTTTTGGGTTCTGTGTTTGGCTTGGTACATATACATTAATTACTGAGAATGTTATGAGCCATTCTAATCATTACAATTTCTTCCAACTTTCTGCTGAAACGTGACGTTAATATAAACCACTTTAATTACCTTTCTGCAGTGCTGCCACATTCTTCAACATCTACTATAGGAAACACTTTGTTCCTCTTCTGAAAACACACACTCAGGTTAAGACAAATGAGGATTTCTGCACTGTTTAACATCATTCTGTGCTATTTATGAAAAATAATAATCTAACATTTTGGTTTCAAGTAAACAATACTTAATTCGAAGTGTCCCATTATTAAAAGAGAGTAAAAATATACTCACCCGCCAGAAGAAGCAAGGGCAGCAAAGCGTTGTCTTTTTTTGTTTGCAAAACTACGGACTAAAGTTAAAACGCTCAAAAGTTGAAACCGTCTCCGTCTTTAAAATGAAGCGAGTGCTACAAACGCCCGGCTGACACGGATTCGCGCTATTCTTGCGTCACAATGCTCCGCGTGCCACGTTACCATAGTGACGCATCTTCTGTTTAAAGCATTTAGTTTTAGTACGATACGATACGAGTTAGATTTAGTTCGATACGATACGATAAACTTTATTGTCCCGCTCGGGGAAACTTGTCTTGGACTCTGTAGCTGCGACCGTAATGCCTTGACGGTCGCAATGAGTACAACCTCGTCCATACCAACACCAACTATTACATAACAGTAGTGCACATATCCCATAACATACACATACGTACCTGTTGCACACATCCCATAACAAAGCACATACATCCATACACACATCTCATAAAGAATTCATGCTAATTACCATGCCAAAAGCACTCTTTAATTATTGCACAAACTCCGGCCTCAAGCAGCATTGTTAAAAAGTTCGATGGAGGTCGGAACAAATGAATTCTTAAAACGGTCGAGTTTACAGTGAGGGACCCTGTATCGTCTGCCCGAGGGTAGGGGGTCATACTGTGAGTGAAGGATGTGAGTCGGGTCATTTGCTATCCTCTGGGCTTGCCTAAACACATTCATAAATGGACTGCAGGCTCTGGTAGTCGTTTTTTCCAATGACCTTCATGGCCGTGTGTACCAGACGAGCAAGTTTAGTTTTTAGTTTTGTGGTGACGTTGCCATACCAAGATGACGTCCCATATCTGACTAGACTCTCTAGCACTGCCTGGTAGAATAAAAACATGAGGCTTTTGTTCACCCCATATAATCTCAGTCTGCATAGAAAATACAATCTCTGCGGTACAATCTCTGGTGTCATCAGAAAACCTAAAAACAAGGTTCCCTGGGTGCCTGTTTGTGCAGTCATTAGTATAGAGTGTAAAGAGGACCGGGGAGCTGACAACCTTGTGGTGCACCTATTCTGATTTACATTCTGAGAGAGTATTGTTGACTGACCACCTGACTTCGGTTGGTTAAGAAGGAAAAATACCACTTGATTAAAAAAGGGTTAACACTCATCTGCCTCAGTTTAGTCATGAGCAGATTGAGTTGAAGTGTGTTAAAAGCTGAGCTAAAATCAATATATAAAATCCATGCATGTGCTTTCAGGTATTCCAACTGCTTGACAGTGAAGTGGGTGATGCTGTTGATGGCATCATCAGTACCTCTCCCCTGCCTATAATCAAACTGGTATGGACCAAGTACCAAATTGACCTTAAGCACAGATAACATGTATTTCTCAAATTTAGCTACAGGAGCTATGGTGGATTTTTTCCACAAAGCAAGAAGAGTTTGCAAATCCACAGACAGCTGAAAGATGGGGCACCAAGCTGGAGTGAGCTCTTCTGCACATGCCTTTAAGAGCGGTGCAGAAATACCATCCGGGCCAGTGGATTTTTCAGTGCACATGTTTGAAGATAGACTGAATCCTGAGTGGATCAATTATAATCCTACAGCTGACAGTTAAAATAGTTCCCATTCCGTTCGATTCCTTGTGGTTTTCAAATCTGAGAAAAAAGTCAGTTCATTTGCCGTCCCCAAGTCAACAGTACTGAGGTGTTTCTTAGTGGTGTTCATATTGGTCATAGCTTTCATATAGTCCCACTGTTTTTGTTTTTAAATCCATGGACCTACAAGTCCACTCTATGATGTCCTTGTGATGCTTTCTGGCCTCCCTCAGCCTCTGTTTGGGTTCTCTTTGCAACATTTTCAGTCCTGCTCTGTCATTTTTAAAGGCAAGCTTTTTCCTGTTAATACAATCCTTTACACTCTTGGTTATGTAGGGCTTATTACTGGGACACACAATGTCTTTTTTAGTAACCACATTGTCTGCACAGAAATGTATGTAGTCTGTTATTGCTTCAGTAGCCTCAATCTCCAAATTAGAGAATATGTCCCAATCTGCACAGAGAAAGGATCCTTTGAGTGTTTCTATGTAGTGTAAAATCACTCGAAGTTTTGATTCTGAACCACAGCTCAAGGTTTTCTTTCCTTGTCCCACTGATCCCCACTTCATAATGCAGCTGAGAGAGGAAACACACTTTAGCTAGGGCCCTTTAAAAACCTTTTTAAACAGACAACAAAGGCCATTGTTACTTTTGCAGCATTCCCAAAAACAAACAAATTTGTGTATTTGTAGGTCTCTTTTCACTTTGCCATTTCCATCACAAAAGATGATATCACCAGTCAAATGCTTGCTCTGAAGCTTGTGAAAGGTGATTAAATAGTACCTTTCGCACACTTAAAACTTCAACGAAAAAGTTCAAAAGCTGACACATATGGGGTAGACCCTTCGGGGAATCTAAACACCACTGCCTCAAAACCAAGTATGTAATCATTTGTCACCACATCAGCTGCTACTTTAGTCCAATTGCTATGTGGTCAAATGGTGGTACATGCTGACCATGGAGTAGAACACTGAAGTAGAAGCAAAAAGTCAAGGAGGCACATTACTGCCCCCTGCACTCCCACCCTAAAGTCAGCGATTGAAAAATCCACTCAAGACAACTGAATTTGCAAGAACCTTTACTGAAAAGTGCATTGGCATTCATGAATCCTCCATTTCAGCAGACATTAATCCAGCTTCTTGGCTGCTTCCTGCTTCAGTTTCTTCTGATGGAGGAGGAGGTCAACATAGACAACATGCCCCAGAACCGTGGAGGCACAGAGAAGTCCACCGTGTAATGCTCCAGAATAGCCAGTGCTAAAAACATCCTGACCTGAAGAGTTAAGAAACTTGCATTAACATGGACCTGGGAATACAGTTGGCCATTTTAAAAGGTATATCAGCTACTGAAAGCTTACCTGAAAGGTAGAGGTTCTTAATGGGTGTCGAGCACCTGTTTTTAGCCATGTTCAAAGGTTGGTATCGCTCCAGGTTCTGCTCAGCGGACATCATGGCTCCTTCTGGGGCGCCCAGCCCGTGCATATTGATCGGGCTGACTGCATGTAGCACTGCCACCTAAACAATGGACTGTTCTTGTAAAGTTGACTGCCACTTGTTCAGTCTTCAAAAATGTGCTTTTGCAGGATTAGAATTAGACCCTGTAGTCATGCTAGCCATTTGCAGACAAGAGTGAACCCCCCTACCTTTGCTTTCAGCTTGGGGAAGTGGCTACAGGCCCAATCAAACAGATGGTTGGCAAATCTCATCTTGTATTGATCATAAGAATCCATACTTTCTGCAGGCATGTCCTTCCACTGTCCAAACCACTCATACCTCACAAGAGTATGAATCACCATACATGACTTGCCTGGAAGGTTAAAGATAACTAGACTTACCAACAAGCACCTGTGTGCCACAAGTCACAACAGCAATGCCAGTCCTACCTGGAAAGCGGTCCTTTGAGGTGGGGTCTTTGACAGATGGGAAGGAGATGTACATCATCGGAACATTCTCAGGCGCATTCTCTTTATCCAAGCCAAAATACTCATCCAACCTTGGGGGTGGGGGGTGGGTGTAAAGATTTGAACAAATCCAAGTACCATTTTCCCCCCCAAAAGAATCAAAAAGTATTGATCTCAGGAAATTGCTTGGAGCCCTTACATGACATCAAGATCATTATTCTTGAAGAGCCACATGTTAGTTGAGGTAACGCCCAGCTCCTCTTGAGTGCCATTGAAGCCTGCAAACACCTGGAAGGATCCTTTGCCAATTTTAAGACTAGCCAGGCGCTCTTTCACCTCTGACAATGAGAACATGAAATTGTTCAGACGCCATCAATGCATAAACTCAAGCGAAATTCCACATTCCTTTCAAAAGTATCTGAATAATTAAAACAAGATAAAGGTGGTAGTCTAATGTGAAACGGCATTCTAGAGAAAGTTACAGCCGTTTACTGCAGTGATGGCATTAGACTGGTTTACAGAGGAGCCATGCCTCTATTGAGAGCATTTCATTAACCTTTTGCTTTTTTGGAATTTGCACTGGTTATACATTACACATACAAACAGACTAAAATCAGACAACTGAATCAAGGCTTTCACTTATTTGAATAAAAATCAGCAACACTAGTTCACTAGGAATAAAATGACTATTTGTCCTAAATGAGTGGAGTTCCCCATTAAGACAACTGAAGAGATCAAACCTGGCTCGACTTGGATCTCAGGGGGTAGAAGCGTCTGAAAGGTGGTAAATATACTTGTGCTTGAAATGACAATAGGAGCCTGAACGTTAACCTGCTCACCAGCCTTCTTCACAGTCACACCTGAGAGGCACATTCAAAGGTAAACCAGACGGTACAAAAGCCACTATTCAAAACACCAATGAGGGACTGATTTACTCACCATATGCAGCCCCATTTCTGTTCACCAGAATCTGAGACACTGGCGCTTTGACAAGCACCTTCCCTCCATGCTTTTCAATGACTCGAATAATGTGGTAAGGGATTGTACTTGCACCCCCTTTTGGGTAGTATCCACCACGCTTGTAATGATGAAAAAGCAAAGCATTCAGCATGCAGCTGGCATTCTTGGGTGGAACGCCTAAATGTTTGGTGGCAGGGAAGAGGCAGAGGTCTTTAGGGCCCTTGAAGGATCAAAGGAAACAAGTAGTGAGCGCCCAGTAAAGATGCCTTACCATAAAGATAGTGAGTGAGAACTATAAGGAGATCCTGGTCATTTGTGAGGGCACCAAGTATATCAGTGGTGCTGGTACGGGAGTACTTGAAGATTGGTGAGATCCAGTCAGCAATTCCAGACCACAGAATGAAGCGGGCAAACCAGAGTGGAACCAACAGCAAGTCACACAAAAAATGAATCTTTTTGGAGCAAATCTTTGGGGAGGGGGAAAAAAAAAAAAAAAAAGTACAGTTAATTTGATCAACCAGAATGAATTCCATTGACTAGGATTAGTCTATCCTAGCAGTTTGAAGATTTGTTGGTATGCATTTCTAGATTGACAAGCAAGAAAAGGTTTAAATATTAAATGCAGGAATATTGACGCTTAAAGTTTAGAATCCATGTAACGCCACTTCAGAGTGGGGGATACTCAAACATGTTGGATAACTTCAAATTAGACAAGAAACGCCCAGTGCAACATTTATGAAGGGGTTGTATAATGGCCTGACATGCATGAATAACTGAAATATGCAAGTAGCAATTATGAGTGCCAACTCTTGGATGAAGGCAATGCTAAACAAGGGGCTCTGAGCCTCAAACCAATGAGGTTAGTTCTAGCCGGGTTCCCTACAGCTTACCTCAGCATCTACATGACAGTTGTATCCTCATGTTACTCTTTCTATTCCAAGACAGTTGGGCAACACCTTGCTACTAGACCACTGTTACCATTGAATGGATCCTTTAATAATAAAATCCAATCTAAAATCTGTATGCAAACTGATGCTAGGTGCTGTTCTGGAGAACCTCGAAAAACTAAACCACAATCCCAAACAATAGTGTAAAACCTCACATACCTTCATAATTTTGAAAAACTCCTCAATGGCATGCGTGTCACTGGAAAACTGCTTCTTAAGGTGAGCCTCCATCTGTCTCTTGCCTGCATAGATGGTGTATTTCCTGCATTGCTCCCCTTTTCCAATAACTATAGTGTCCAAATGAGGGTCTAGCTCAGCAAACTGCAGCTGACCATCAGTAATCTGATCAAGTGCAATCTTCAGAAACCCATTCTCATGGAGCTGACCCAGGTAGTGGAACGCTTTAAAGTAGGAAAAGAGGACAATTATTAGACCATATACTTTGCACCTGAATATAGTTAACTCTGTACCCTGTTTGGACTGAAAGCTAAGCCTCCCACATACCTGTGTCAAACTGGAAGCCTTTTTCATTGAAAGACTGGCACAAGCCTCCAGCCTTCTCATGCTGCTCCAGAACAAGAACCTTCTTGCCAAGCTTGGCGAGGACTGCAGCAACAGTTAGCCCACCAATCCCACTACCAATCACGACCACATCCAAGTTGGGTGCCACTTCGTTCGTGCTGAACTCTGGGCACACAACATGTACATTTTAGCTCCAGGGGAGAACTATTCGTGACTGAACCCAATCTAAAGACTTTTTAACCTACCTGAGAACATCCAAAGCCTCTCAAGTGCACCAAACTAAAACCGCTAACATTTAAGGCAAAATTTCCATTATAGATATAGCTAATAAAGATCAAAGACCACTTAAATTTTGACCATAAAATTGAGTGCCAGCATAATCCTCCTGAAAACAACAGAAGCTGGTCTTACCGAGACTTCAGAAGCTACATAAATTAATCACTAACACGTATTCCAGCGCTTCCCTGCCGTAAACTAAACTTACCCTGTGTTAAGACTTTGTCTCTCTCTGTCTGGTCGAGCTCCTGGCGAGCTGGAGGTCTGAAGGATTCTGTACACAGTGAACTCCTCCTCCCGAACAGGTACCAGTACGTTCCGCGGGCCCAGTCCACGAGCCACGCCACAAACAGCAGCGGCCACCACATCGTCTCTCTGCGTCCGTCTAGCTTCCTCACGAACAACCACTCCGTCTGCACCAACTGCCCCTGCACCAACTGCCCCAGAGACTCCACACAAACGCCCCCTGCAACCGCTCCTTTAACTCGCCTGTCTAATTAGCGGCTCATCAGACTCACCTGGCAGAGCTACACCCTAGAGCCCTCCTTCCTCCTTACACAGCACACAGCAATCAACACGAGAACAACCATAAAACATTATGGCACATTATATATATGTATATATATATATATATATATGTATTGGGGGTTAACTTCGATCAATTGATCACAAAAAAAAAAAATTAAAGCTGATTAATCGCACCACGTGAGCTTAACCCGGTCAGTTGTTCTGTCGAAACATGCTGCCCATGGAGATGTGCCACTGTACCCTCCTGCGCATGTGCAGTTCCACAGTCTCGAGATTACAGTCGTACCTAGTGTTAGAGAAGCGCGTTTATCTGAGTGTGTGTCGCTACTTTGAGGTCTGTGTCTTTGCAGTCCACAAGCACTTTACACAAGCACTTTCCTCTAGGATCAACAGTTTTCTGATTCTGATTCTAAAGTGCCTTTTTCTGTAGTCTGCGGAATGCTATTTGAAGCTAGGAAACATCAGCACTTTTTGCACATGAGCAGTGCAGAAACAGTTCTTAAATAAAAGACGTTGTAAGGCTGTAATATTAATTATTTATTCACTCATATGGCAGATGTCATTTAAATATTTAAATATTTTTACAGCAAATATGTGTGCAATTAATCTGGATTAATTAATCACAGAGCTTGTAATTAATTAATTAATTATTTTTTTATTGCGTGACCCCCAAAAACGATGTATGTATTCTGCTTCTGTCCAGAACAGCGTTCGTTCGTTTGGGTGGGCAATGTGCTACGCCCACATTTCTTACCATCCCATAGGCAATCTTTTCTAAAAGAGTTCAGAGGAGCTAGCAGACTCATGTAGCTGACAGGTACTTGTTAGCTTAGTGAAATGTGAAACTTTTCATGTAACATCAGAGAAAAATCTATAATTGCAATAATCTTTTCTAGGCAAAATGATTAAAAGAAAAACAAACAATTCTTGCATTTGGTACTTTCTATATTTTACATCTTTTTCAGGATAAGAGCCCTGGGGCTCTCACATCACATACACGCATTGTTTTTTTTATTATCATTGTTCTCATTACTGTTGTTTTTTTATATTTTTTTTAAATTATTTCTCAAATTTCCAGCAGAAGATTACAACTGATGCTACGTTAGCCTACATTTGTGCTGCCACTACCAGGACAAATATTTTTCAATCATGTTGATAACTTACACAGTTTTTAAAACATTTGATTTATTTAGTTTGTAAAGATCCAAAATGTAAATCCTTCATGACATGCTCATGAGGTTCATGTTCTCACTCAGCTTTAAGGGCTGCATTTTTTTTCTTATGAAGTAGAAAGTCAGTGCAAACAACGTGCCCCAGAATGGAGGAAACACAGAGAAGTCCACAGTGTAATGTTTGAGAACAACCAGCTATGACCACGTCCTGACCTGAAACATGTTAGACATTATAACAAGTTCCACCCTAAAGAGTTTTTATATCATTCATTACTGTTTAACCTGAGAGTGAAAGGTTCTTGATGGCATGGTGCTCCACAGCCAAAGTACACGTTCAAGGATGACTGTCATGAGGTGGCCTCCTGTTTCTCAATAAGATGAATACAATGTGTAAGTGGTTACCTGGGAAATGTATCACAGGAATATTATCAGGTGCATCTTCTTCAAGTTGAAGTACTTTTCCAGTCTTTGAAGAACACATACTAAATCATTGAACTTCAAATTAACTTGTTAATGGAGCTATGTTAATGGATATATAACATAATCCCCCCCCCACCTACCGGTGCACTATGATATAATCAAAAATCAGAAGATGTTTTATAGGAGGACAAAAAAGTTTTTATCCAGCTTTAACCTGGTCTCTAATGCTAAAAGGTTATGGAAAATGTGAAGCAAGCCAACATTTGACACGATTACAGAAGCGTAATTTTCATCTCCTCATTAGTACTCAGACTTCTGCCCAATGATACAGACATTTGAGAAGACATCTAAAAAACGTACATTTACGTCTGTAACCTTTAGAGATGGTGGTAAAGAATGTCTGCTTATTCAACCAATTACACATTAGAAATGTTACTCAGGGTCACTTTCTCACCTTAAGCACTTCCACTCTAGTCCACCAAGATCAGAGGTACAGTATCCTTGTCCGAGACCTTTCCTCCCTTTTTTTGGAATGAGTGGAATGATAAGGTAGGGAATCTGTCTAGCACCACCTGTAGTATAGAAGACATAAATATATGTATCTAAACAGCACAGCTAGCAAGCAAGTTACGTTGTGAATAACTCCATGTTTCTATTCCCTCTCTTGCGCCATTGTATTTTCTTATCATGAGATTGTCCCTGTCAAGTCACTTTTGTTCTTTTCATTCTATAAGATAATTAGGATGCAAAAATGCGCTAAAGGAAAAGACAGAAGACTGACTCATTTTTCAAGTCTAACCATGTTGAGTTATAATAAAATGAACTTGTTATGCTTCACTTGCTACATAATGTGCTTGAGCCTGGTAATTATTAGGTAAGCGACAAGGTAGGGACTGGGGTACCAGAAAATACATTGGAGGTGGTGATACCGTCTTTTTTTTATAAAGCTCTGGTAAAAACACTGCAGAAATGTTCAGTTTGTTTTATCTTTTATAGGTGCAAGTATTGAACTGAACAGCTTTGCCTTAGTTTTTTAAGAACTGCTGACAATATTTCTCCTAATTTCCAAATAAATTTATTGTTCTTTAAAGCATACTTTTGAGGGAAATGACAAAAAAAAAACATCAAAATAAGAGAAATGATGCAGTGTTTGCAGAATAATTCAATAGTTGTTCAACAAAAACTGAATAATTGTTCACTCTTAAACTAAATGGCAATAATTATCTTTAACATACTTCTAGAAATGTTTTGCCAGCCAACTGGTCACATTGCAAGAGGAGAGTGTTGATTACAGCAGAGTTTTTATACTTTTCCTCATTAAATAAGATGTGATTCAGATGATTATCAGTACCTCATAAAGCAGAATGAGGTGCTTGTGTAGGAACTTAACATATACTGGCATCACTGGAATGGAATGGTTGTCATGTTCATAAAGATGCTGATTTAAAAATACATTGCAGTAGTCTCTTATTTTTTCCTGAGCTGTAGATATGAAAACATGTTTTACGGGCACTAAAAAGTCAATACATAATGCAGTACATGATATATTAGGGTGTGATGCCACACTGTACATTAAAACCTGATATTATTTACACCCAGTTTACATGAAGGAAATGTAAAAATGCCTGAAGTTCATTATCATTTGAGATTTTTTCAAGGGGAAGTTGCTTCCCTCCCATTGTCAAAGAGATGTGAGTGATCTACAGTGTGTGAGTTACTGATGTAAATTTAATGCCCTCCCATCCAATATCATGCGCAGTTGTCATTGACTTTCACTACTATATGTTAGCAGTATGGTGGTTACTTCTAACCCTCCTGGGTCAGAAAGGTAAAATATTGATTGTTGACATTGTTGCACTGAAGAAGTACATTAATGTATATTCACCAGCAACAGGGTTCTGGACTCCAGAGCTGGAGGATCTCCGAAGGTTTAGTGATTTCAAATGCTTTCTCCATCATATATCTGTCCAACTGATTGGTGAATTTCACAATTTAATTTCATAACAGAACCTAGTAGAGACATTTAGAGGGGCAAGTTCACAAAGTTGGACGTGCTCTGTCATCGTGACAACAGAATATTTAAAAAAAAGTTATTAAAAAAAAAGCATGTTTTATTGACCTGACTAAAAAAGCCAATTTGCCAAAAAAGGCCCTGTTTGTAATGGACATACAAAGGCAGGTGACAACGGCGTATTAAAAAATAGATTTAGATATATCTATAAATATAGATCTAAATATAGATTTATTGTATTCTATAGTATACTATATGTGCTGTTTATAGATTTTTATTGATGCAACCAAACTAAGTAAAGAGACACCAAACCAAAAAAGCCACTTTGCCAAAAAAAAAGCCACTTGTTTGCAATAAACATACAAAAGCTGAGTTCCCATAAACACACCGCCACACTTAATAGTGTTTAAAACCTGTGCACAGCCATGAGAAATGCAGTTAGAGTATTATTGTAGCCTGTGAAGTACAGAAGAGTGTGGATTGGGACTCAGCTACAGTGTACATTCCCGTCTTTCCGGATTTATTCCTCTGCACGTTTATGGCTAGATCTGGCAACCCACGACGTCAGCTGGGCTTCTGTCACTCGTGACACTTCCTGGGTGGGGGCTGGATGGGTTGCACACCACACCGGACTGCGAAAGAGGAGACAAGAATTCATCTCAGACCACACTGTTAATACTAACTTATTTCAGCATGGACTCCTACAACCGCTTCACAGACGAAAACTACAAAAACTGGCTGA
Organism: Hydrocynus forskahlii; assembly: GCA_037974365.1. Classification (NCBI taxonomy): domain Eukaryota; kingdom Metazoa; phylum Chordata; class Actinopteri; order Characiformes; family Alestidae; genus Hydrocynus; species Hydrocynus forskahlii. The sequence continues at coordinate 12,998 of JBBPCX010097973.1, forward strand.
AGACGGTGGAGAGCCTCAACATCCTGAGGAGCAAAATTCTCGCTTTCGTAGAAAACGAAACCGATACTTACCACCGCTCTCTCCTGGAAACCCTGAGGGAGGAGAAATGTACAAAAAATTGCAGTCTGAAGAAATGTCCCTCATTAGTAAAGAAGGTAAATCACAATGTGTGTGTATGTGTATGTATGTACGTACGTATGTAGGTAGGTATGTATGTGTGTGTGTGTATGTATGTATGTATCTGAGTGTATAGGGGTGTGTGTGTGTGTGGAGGGGTATGTGCATAGAGGTATGTGTGTGTATGTGTGCGGTGTGCGTATATGTGTGTGTATGTATGTATGTGTAGGGGTTTGTGTGTTTGTGTGTGGGTTTGTATGTGTGTAAAGATGTGTGTGTGTGTGTTTGTGTGTGTGTGTGTGTGGCAAGCAGATGGCAAGCAGATGACCATCTTTTTCATCTTTATCTGAATAAACACTAAGCAGTCTTTCATGTGTCTGACTGTCTCTCCTGCTCATTCGTGTGCTGATAGTGAGACAGTTTGTATCTTTTTACTGAGACAGATCTTTGAATCTTTTTTTTGTGCTAGTATGGTGCTGTAGCACTGAAAGGGTAATATGATGCTCAGTGATCAATAAGTAATAATAAATACTAATTGATAAATCCTCCCCAGCCAGGAAACACACCTGTGTCTATGGGTGTAGTTGTCATCTGATACACAAGTTCACTTTCTGACCATATTTATTGAGTTATTTAGTTGAAAGGCTGATTTCTTTAATTGGCGTAAAAGAGCTCAAACATTGATTTGTTTAATTCTATGATATTCACTTTAGCTTGCTTGGCAAACATAAAGACCAATTAAACATCCGTTTGATGGCAACATTTCACACAGCTAGCTCAAATACGGAAATGCTGACCATTCTCAAAATGATTGACCTTTTCATGGACTCTTGTAAAGGCCTAATGACAATCCTGGTACAGACACTGCAGTGGCCTCGAACCAATGGAGCACAAGTTACTCTGATGAAACGATGACATAAGTAAAAGGTAAACAGGTCCAAACAACTTGGGTAGATGTTAGAAAGTATCAGGTCAAGGGCCTTGTTTTCCATAACGTCTCCATCCTAATTTTGCTATTAAGTGCTGAGACTGGATACACACCTATCCGAAAATGGAACTGCTCTAATAATTATCTTTGATCATGATGAGTAAGTATGACTTATTCATAGACCTGTTGTGTGTTTCTATCCACAGTTACCAATATGTGCGAAGTGTGATCGGTGGAAAAACGAGATCTTACGCAGTCATGTTGGAAAGGGTGCGGGTGTGCACTGGAACAACTGTGACCCATACCTTTGGCCTACAGAGAAATGGGAAGTGGCCAAGGTGAGCTGTGCAGCACTGATTTATGATTTAGGTTCTGTCATAATTGTCTGTGTTTACCCTTTGACACGTGTCTGTTGCTTTCAGAATGGGAGCTTCTGCTTTGTACTGATTTAATTTTGTTTCAAATATGACGTTAGGTTTTTATGCCAGGTGGACAAAAAGAGCATTGCCGTTTTGACCACTTTGACATTGCAGCAATTCTGAACTTCATGGCTCAGTGCAAACATTTTCAACAGTTTATTAGAAGAGACCCCCTGCTCAAGGTAAATATGCAGATACTGAAGTCTTTGGTTTCCATTTTTTGCTACATATATATACACACATACACACACACATATACACACACACCTCTGGAAAAAAAAAATAAGACCACTGCAATGTATTTTTAAATCAGGTGACCAGTCAGATGGTAAAACACTATGTCAAAGGTGAATATTGTCTTTTTGTTTAAGAGTGATCTGTCACGCCGGGTGTATGAGGACACACGTGCAGGACTCAGCTTGAAGTAGATACGTTTCCTTTTATTCAAGAGACGTCACAAAAAGTTCGAGTTTCAAAACACAAAAGCCAGCGAAGACAAACTAAAAGGCAAAAACGTTTATACTCTATACTGGAGCGTGCGTCGGTCGGGCGGAGAGGCTGGGAACCGGGCTGTGACAAAAACAACAAACGAGATAATTATCTCCCTTCCAGAGTTGAGCTCCCTGCTCTGTGGCGTTAGTCCAGTGAGGGATTCCCCGTTCACGCCTGTTACACACACACACACACACACACACAAAAGGGGAGAGTCAAAGTGAGATACACATATACTTCCAGTCACAACGCGATGGTTTGCCGAGCCGGGAATGTAAGCAGGCTGTGAAAGATCTCGCTCTGCGCTGTGACTTGGAAAGCGTGTGACAAAAAGACATTCCCTTCTTTTACTCACGCCCTCACTTCACTGAGAAAACCGAGTTGAAAAAGGTTTCGCCCCAGCCTCTGCCACCCGAAATCGAGAGAAATAGTAAAAGCTTAGTGACCACACAACTTACTCTTTGGATCGACGGGCTTTTAAACACACCTAAGGACTCAGACAACCAATCCCACAACGCACACAATAACACAAGTAACTAGAAACAATCAACTAAAACACAAGACAGGTGGACCTGTCATCAGGTACCTAGCAACATGGCTAATAAGCTAACTAGGCTCTGGTGTGACTCCGGGTTGCCTAGGCACCTGATGACACACACACACACACACACACACTCTGATGACACCACTACCACGTGCCCAAAGCTATGACCTAATACTCAGGGGAGGGGCTGCGTTGGGGGCGTGACCGAGGTGGAGCTGACATGACATGAACAAGGGATTTGTTTTCTTTGAATTATTCAAATTCTGTAAACACTGCATCATTTCTCTTATTTCGATGTGTTGTCATTTTCTTTAAAATTATGCTTTAAAGAAAAATATTTTATTTGGAAATTAGGAGAAACATTTTTGCAGCAGTCTCTTATTTTTTCCCCAGAGCTGTATATACTGTTTTATACGGATAACAAGTGTAATTGCTTACTGAGTATACCTTTATGACAGAGGTAAATTATATTTGTAATAGGATGTCATGATAATGTGGTCTTGTTCATTTTTTTTTCTGTTGGATGAAGGTCGTCAATGTGAGGAATACTTTGATGCATTCTCCTGACTTCAGTCTGAGCAAGGAAAAGATGAAGGAATGTTTACAGAACATTTTGAAACTGGCAGAGGTCCTAGAAAAAACTGCTTCAGACTATGTACCAAAACTGCTTCAGACTATCCAAACAGAGATCCAGCAGGTAAACACTTAGAGGAAAACTACAGAAAGAATTGTTTTGTGAAATCTATAACATGTTTACATTTACACGGCATGGGTACAAGAACACGGCATGGGTAGCATCCTTGCTCTTACACACTTCATAATTGTTCTGCTTTATTACTTTGCTGATATGTTAAAACTGTTTACATTTTGTATCTTGTAGTTTGATGGAGTTTTAAAGAATTGTCCACCTCAACCCTCCAAAGCGAACGGCAACTCAGAAAATATGCAGCTGCTGGCAAGAGAACAGCAGGCCATGAAAGAGAAGATTGCATTCTTGGCCCAACACTTTGAAACAGACCAACATATGGAAATTAAAGTAAGACCGAGTGATTTACTTGCAGCTTAATTATATGGAGTACAATTTAGGATTATGTTTTCTTCTTTGGACTGTCCAAGTAACATTTCATATAGTAACAGTAATATTTCTAAATGCACATTGAAACACCAAGTAGCCATTATTTATGTAATGTGCTCTCATGTCTACCAGAGACAAACCTATTTTTGGTGGAAGAACTAAATTACAAGTTACTATTATAAAGGAATTAAAATGTGTGGCTTTGATCTTGTGAGCAAAAAGGTTGACAATGTAATTGCATGGTAAAATATCAATTGCATGGTGTGTTCAGGGAGAACTGCAGGGTATGAAGAATTTCCTGGACCAAAACAAAGATCTCCTGGAGAAATTGAGGCCTCAGATAGATCAACTAAGTGAGATGCAGCAGAGGGTGAACAAACATGAGGTCCAGATTGACGAACTGAACACTAGGGTAGACGATCTGGAGAAGGTGACGCAAGGTGAGCAAAAGGAAGAATAAAACAAGTAGAAACAGGTGACTGCTGCAAAAAAGTTCTCTAAACAAATGAAAACTAGATCATATTAGATTAAATCAAGATATAATGAGATTGTAATGATATCATTAATTGATATCATAATGAGATCAGTTTGTTCCACTTATGCAATGTTCAATCTAAAGCAAAATTGAATGCAAATACAAAAACAATAGGAAGCTTCCTTATTTAGAACTTAGATTACTAACGTCTTATAAATGAGGAAATATAGTAGTAATGATAACAGTTGTGTGTACAGGTCCTAATATTGAACTGATTGGGATTTATAGACTCAGTATTCATTGATGACACGCTGATGTTCAAGAATCATCTGTTTGAGAAGGCTAAAAAACGGAAATGGCCAGAGCCCAATTTTACAGAGGAATCTGAAGCCAATGGTAAGAGTTATTATGGTGATGAAAGTGTTTAGATACATTTTAATGTGTTATCAGATTTTGATGTATTAAGACATATTATACATGTAATATATTAATTATAGCTGATCTTTGTAAGAAGGCCATTTTTCATGTCTCCTTGCTGTTCAGGTTACAGAGGTCAAGTGGAGGTGAATGGACGCATCTTTACTGGTTCACAAGTGTTCAAGAGCAAAAAGAGGGCTCATCAGGAGGTTGCCAAGATAGCTCTGGAGAGCCTCAGATCTGACTTTGAAAGCATGGAAGACCTATCTACATCGGCAACAGTTCCTTCAGTGACATCCACATCATCCACAAGTAACATTTTATCTTTGCTAAATGCAGTTAAGACTGATAGTACACTGTCTACTCTGAAAATCTCTGAAACTTTCTGTTGAATCTGTTACAAGAAGGGCTGTTACGACCATTCGATTAAAATCATTTACTCAAAATATAAATATATAATCAACTCAAAATTGCTTAAAATGTACGTTCTCGAGGAATCAGCTCAGTAATTACTTTGCAGTTTGAGTGATAAACAGGGGCTCTGTGGGTCTATATACAGTCGTGTTCAGCGGCCGGAACATTCCCCACAAGGGGTCGCAATAAGCACTCAAACTGCCTTTATGAGCATCGCTAAAAGAGAGAAAATTCACAGCAGCAGTATCACATCAACGTGGTTATTTTTACATTCACAAATTCCAGACCTTTACGCACGAAAATGTGTTAAAAAAAAACATGATCTTGTGTCTTTCCATTTAATGTGACACATTAAACACCTGGGTGTTGCACACTTCATGTGTGAATTATTTGTGACTTTTTAAATCCCTGCGTTTCTCAATTACTGATAAAATCAAGAGCAACAGCCCTAGTTACACTTTTAAACCGATCTGTGTGACACTAATTTTATCTTGGATTAGATTCTAGACTGTGCACTTCTAACGTTCAAAACATATCACCCTGAACACACACTGATGTTAAATGCAGGCAGTTGTAATTCTTTAGTTTTGATTTTCAGGTATCCTCTTTTATGGCACCGTGACTTTGGTCCTCAAAAAAGAAATTTGCTCGGGGGAGTTTGCCCGAGAGGAAGAAGCCACTGAATCGGCGTACATGAAACTGGCTCATCTGTTTAACCTGAATAAACCTGAAGGAGGTAGGTAACAATGAAACTGTAGCAGGTCTAAACAAGTTTACTTTTTCTGTAATTTACTGACCATGATAAAATCTGATGTTTTTCCCCATGCAACAGATAATACTTTTAGGAAAGTGGTCTTGGCACATTTTGGTAGTTTCAATCCTCCATTGGAAATCCTAGATGATAAGATCTCCTGCAAACTTCAGCTCAGAAATGATTTTACCTTTCATGATGAAGGTGAATAATGTTCTGTCTGCTTTCATTGCTAAAAACTATCCATGCTGTCCATTCCCTAAAAAATTAGAATTTAAGCATTGTAATTTGTTTTAATCAAATTACAAAGGTTAAAACAAATTACAATGCTTAAATTCAAATTTTTGAATTTAAGCATTGAGCACACTGCTCTTCTTTGTTAGCCATAATGTTGTTTTATATTGAACTAATCTTTTTTTGTTATTCATTGCTACTACACCTTACAGTGGGCGCCACAGCGAAGAAAAAAGCAGAACAGCAGGCAGCTAAGGTTGCGCTACAACAGCTTTCTGGGTTTCTTAACTTTTCTATGCCAGATACTATTGAAAACTACAAAGGTTTTCTGAAGGAATGTCTAGAGGCTCTTGGTTTGGACAGCCCTGAATACGAAACAGAACAAAAAAAGGCCCCTGAAGAAGCAGAGGGTCCTTGTTCCAGCAGCGATAATTCACACAGTGAGTTCGACTTCATTTGTACGTCATCAAGATGTCACAGCATAAAGTAGGGATTCTGTCCAAGGAATTTTATGTGAAAGATATTCAGTATCAAACATTTTCCCCATGCGTTTCTTTCCTTCCCCTGTACTGTCTCCGGGTCAGGCATTGTGCAGGATGCTACTGGCAACAAAATACCTTGACTCTACGGTAGCATCCATGAAAATTGTTAGAATGTACCCAACATTTTTCACTGCATCCTCGCTTTTAGAGTGCAGCTACAGTGTCCGGTCTCAACACAGTTGATCCTGGTCGTCGTCCAATTATTAAGTACTTTGAGAGCATCTAATGGTTGTAAGAACATTGTTTTGTTGACCCACAAATCATTTACTGGTCTTCTCAAACTCCCATCAGTGTTTCAAGATGGCAAGGGACTGCTGCCTGAAAATGTACAAAACCTCAGCTAGAGGCAGCTGGTGGCTTGGTAGTTAAGATCAGAAGGTCATGAGTTTGAATCCCAGAACTGCCAGTGGCTCCATTGAGGTACCCTTGAGCAAGGTACCGTCCCCACCCACTGCTCTCCGGGCACTCCCTGGCAACACCTGCTTGGTAAATGTGTTAAACGCGGAGTGAGAATTTCACACTGTTCACACTTTGCTGTGCTGTGGTGTGTTCACACGTGACCAAAACAGGGCCACTTTACTTTTTTATATGAGTCCTTGCAAGTTTCAAACTCTCAAGTTTCAAAACTCACTGCGAAAGATAGAACCATACACGCAACAATGAAATACAGTAATCCGCCACTTTTCACGGGGGTTACGTTCCAAGAGCACCCGCGTATAGTGAAAAACCACATTGTTGTGTTTTGGTCATCACAAAAAACAAAATGCCTAAAATGCCTATTTTTATAGTGTAAACCATAAATATGCCCCAAATATGCACCCAAAACAATTTCATTTAAAACTCAGTTTAATACATTACACTGAACGAAAATATAAAGTTAAGCCCATACAGACTGTACTGTAATTCATGCACGGGCATTTTTTTTGGTGTGCGCTGTCGTTTTCTTTGGTATAAACAGGTAAATACAGTAATAAATTAGTGTAATTTTACAGTAAAAATACAGTAAAATGTAGGGGTAATCACCAATATTTTTACATCAATAATTCACTGTTCATCAGCAGCGCGTCTTATTCACGGTTCTTCAGGAGGAATACAGTATTGTAGAGACCTGCCGGTTAAAGCAGACTCTGGACAGCCTCTTTTAATTTAATTTACAGTAATAAAACTACTGGGCTTTAAGATGAACAAAACGAAAAACAAGAGAAACACTCGAGATGAGTCAGGGGCGGACTGGCAATCTGTGTGTTCTGGAAAAGAACGGCTGTCCGGTGCACCGCGGCCGTCGGCCTGTCTTTCTCGGCCGAGACACGGAGCTCTGCCAGCTGGTGAAGAAAGTCCAGGCTGTGTTTTAGTCCCAGTCCACCCCTGCTCTGAGTTCAGCATATTTAACTCCCAAAAGCGTTTTCTTTGTGTTCTCACGACAGTACAAAAACATTTATACATATATTTTATATGGAAATGTAGCTGAATTTATGTTCATATTTATGTTACAAAATAAGTTAATTTTTCTTAATAATTTAGAAGTAACATGTGTAAAAAAACATACTGCCACGAAAAAAGCAAAAAAAAAAAAAAAATGCGGAGAATATTTGCAGGTTCCTCGTTATTATGGAGATTTTTTTTCTTAGGTTCTTTGGTTTCTTAATCCACAACTCCTGATCCGCGTAAAACTGGGGGGTTACTGTACAGAGAGAGTGTGTTCTTATTCCCACTTTGTAATGAAGGTGTTTGTGTGACTCTTCCTTACTTTGCAGATTCCAGCACAGAGACAAGACAACACCAACAAGAGAATGGAAGCCTTCAGCCTCAGGACAGCACTACTGATGTCCAACCCAGAGACTGTGCTGCAGTCAGCCTGAGATCAGATATTCAGGACCCCAGCCCCTCACCCACACCCACAGAAGTGGACATGTCGGATTATACAGGTACACAAAACTTTGCTTTGCGTATCTGGAGAATGTGATCTGTACATTTGTCCAGTAGGGTGCGCCATAATTAGAGAGGTGGTGAATTATCATTTTTCCACACAAGACTACAAATCACTAATTATCAGTGACACCTTTTTTGATGAAAGGAATCAGGGAAGTAATGATCCGATAATTTTTTTTTTTTGCATGAAACTTGTTTTACAGAGATCAGCTCCCTCCTGGCATTCCATCATCTTAGGCCTCCATCTGTAACAGTAGGGTGTGTTCGCAACGAGCAAATTTTCAGTCTTACTATGGACATCAAAATTGTTGAATTCACCTTTCCTAACACGAAGAAATATACCTCTAAGAAAGACGCCACTCGTAATACCTATTGTTTACTTGGTCAAGCATTGGGAATTTGCCAGCCAAACACAGGTACCTTCTAACATTCTTTATATTCAAATAGCATAAAATAACTGTTATTGTTTTAAAAAAGTGGGAAAATGACACAAGTTCCGTGTGTCTGTGTGTGTCTCTCTTTAAGATATAAACAAGGTGACTATGCTGGTGAAGCAAGATTTTTCCCAAAAGTCTCTCAGTCATCCAAATGAAGACATTAAGGAAGATAAGGGGTTTTTCTGTTCCCTCACTGGGATTACATACAATTTAGTCTATGATGGACAAGGTTTGTACATTGGCTGTGAATCTTGAGCTGCAAAAGTGAGACCAAAACAATGGTTTACAGGCTTCAAGTACAGTGTTTCTTACTTAAATCCTTATTCTCAATACCACCCTTAAAATCAATAATATTTACATTTATTAGCCATAATTATAAGTGTTTTCATTCATTTTAGACAGTTTGATTTTTAATCAAGATATTCCTGAATTTAGTTTTTTGCAAATAGATTTATACATGAATGTCCCTGGACTTTTATTTACAAATACAACAGCGATCAAGATCTGAATTTGTTAGAATCTGTGTTTAGCGATGGATCTGTATACGGTAAAGTTACATTCCAAGAGCGCCTGCGTATAGTGAAAAACTGTGTTGCTGTGATGTGGTAAAAAAATGCCTAAAATGCGTATTTTTATAGTGTAAACCCTAAATATGCCTCCAAATATGCTCCCAAAACACTATAATTTCATTTTAAACTCAGCTTAATACATTATCCTGAAAGAAAATGTAGAGATAAACCCGTATCTGTACTGTATAGTGTACACTGAACTCCTGCAGTGCTAGAATGTAAAATACCGATGTTACCCCTGTATAGACTGCACTGTAATTAATGCACGGGCGTTTTGGTGATTTCCCTCCTCAGAAACACCTGGTTCACCTCGCCAGTTAATTGTCAGGTTTAGTGAATGTGTTTGAGGAGGAGAACCATCAAACTGCTGGACACCGGCCCTCCAGGACCGGAGTCGCCCACCCCTGGTCTATCTACTGACTTGTCACTTTATTCTTTTCACTCTATATGCAGTGCAGCACAAATTAAGATGTTTTTTCCTCATCGAAAAGCCTTTTCAAATCTGAGTGTCTGAGTATGGAAATTCACAATATGTCTTATCTACAGGCTCCACAGAGGCCGAAGCAAAGCTGGATGCTCTGCAGAAAGCCAGGCGCACTCTGCCCTTGCTGTTTGGCTACGAGGCTTTGCCCACGTCCAGCAGCGCCGAGGACCTTGAAGCACAGATAAATGGATTACTGAAAACTGCTGATCAGCAACCACTCTCTTTCTCTTTCAAACCTCATCAGCATAAAATCTCTCTAATGCTCCGATTCCAAGACTACACAATGGCAAACAAAAGCCAAAGGTCCAAGAAAGAAAATCGCAATCTGCTCAGCAAGCGCATTCTGGGTTTGCTGGCGGTGGAGGCAGGTCAGAATTCAGAGTTGACACTCTTACATGCAGTGACTTGTGAATGATGAATTCAGCCACATGTGATGCTAACATAGTGTAACTGGTTAACGACCAGAAATTGCGCTGATAGGCCGTGGGTCCAAACAGATCCTGTCTTAATAATATATTTTGTTTGTGTTTTGCAGAAGAACACTCTTTATCTTTAAGAAACTGCCTAGATGACTGGTTTAAACAGAGAAATCTGCAGCAGCCTTTGTTTGAGGACATGGAGGCTCAGGGATCTAAAGCTACATTTTCTGTTGATCTGACCTGCACTCATCCAAGTAAGAATGACACATTCATTCTCTGCTACAAACACATACATCCCATTAACTGCTAGGCAT